>NDGN011161032.1:0-10307 GCA_002564285.1 Tympanoctomys barrerae | reverse complement strand
CAAAGACAACAATATGCAATGCATTAATTATTATAACTGTCCTACTAACCTGTTTTGAAACTGATTGCTACTTCTTTCTCAATAAAATTAATATAAAAATTTTTTAAAAAGAAAATAAAGACTTGAAGAAGAAAAAAAGAAGGCTATCACTTTGAGAGAAAAAGGCAGATGTGCGTGCGCGCGCGCACACACACACACACACACACACACACCTTCCTTTGTTCTAGTTGCTTGGGCCACTCATATGGCCACCAATGGCAGAATGGTTTAGGCTGTGGTCTGCTCCGAGTTCCTGCCAGGAGCCTTGTGGATTTCAGGCCCAGTGGGCAGCATGAGTCAAACACCAATGAGCTCTGTTCTCAAACTCCCTTTACAAATAAGAACCAGAGATCTTCTGAATTCCCTCTTCAGGTTCCTTTTTCCCAAGCTCATTCTCCTTTTCTCAGTTCTTTCAACCTCCTAAGAAAGCCATTTAGATAAAAGTTCTTTCCCAGATGTATCATTGGCCATCTCCCTCCTCCCCACACTAGGCAAGAAGACATTGCTTCCCCCCCCCCTGTATTTTAGGGAAGGGTCTACAGGGTGTTCAGGGTCTCTACTAGATTGGATTCATAGTGATCCACCTGGTTACAGCCTCCCAAGTGCTGGGATTACAGGTGTGCATTACCACGCCCAGTCTCAATCGCCATCTCAGCTGCCCCAGATTGAATCCCTGGCCCCTGCGCCTGCTTGCAGGCACTTTAATATGCTGAGCTATTTGCCCACCCCTCAAAAAGTCATTGCTTTGTTCACTGATAGGTCACACAGGTTATTCTAACAGTTGAAAACTGTACAATCAAGAAGGGAAGATGCTAGGATAACACCAGGCTCTTGTGTGTGTGAAGGCTATGCTGACAAGATTCACTGCCTGCTGCTTACTTTCCATGAGAAAAGCTGAGCAACAAAGAGACTGAACCCACCCTGACCATGGCAAGTTGGAGGTACATGGGAGCACCCACATGGAGACATTGC
Organism: Tympanoctomys barrerae; assembly: GCA_002564285.1. Taxonomy (NCBI): domain Eukaryota; kingdom Metazoa; phylum Chordata; class Mammalia; order Rodentia; family Octodontidae; genus Tympanoctomys; species Tympanoctomys barrerae. Next base: position 9,296 of record NDGN011161032.1, on the reverse strand, counting down.
AAGTCCCCAACTGGTCAAGGCCAGCACTGTGCAGGCTGACTGGGCTTCGTGCTCTGCCATGTTAAGACGGTACATCAGAGCAATTTGAGAAAATGCTCTCATAACTACTGTCTTAAGGTAGTCCTGGTCTTTTGTGTAGATGTGGATGGCCAGAAAAAGCCACATGGTAAGGCTGTCATGACTTTCTGATTCTATGATCTTAAACACAACAAGTATGAAGAATCATATCACAAGTTGCTCTTAGAACCCACCAGACTCACAGCTAAATGACTCATTGGCTGGGACTTTTAAACTAACTTTCCTCACTCTGCCCATCCTTGGCTGAGGGGACAGAAAGAAGCGGGTAGGTGGTGAATAATGCTGTTCACAGAAATCATCTATCTTGTCCCTGTCCTACTCTTACTTTGATTGTGTCTCTATTCTGCTTTGTTATGGTTTGTGTCTAGTTGTAGCTCTCAAAGCCTCATGCAGTCATGGGATGGTTTCCAGAGTTTGTGATTAATTCCTGCTCCAATGCTGGGATTATGGGTGTGAGTGCTATTCCCACCCTGGGGCGGGTAATCTGCATTGCAATGTAAGGAAGGGAGAGAGACTTGCCTCTGTTGCCTCAGCCACTGCCACTCCATTTGCTCTTTGCTGTTTTCTGCTACCTTGAGCTACTGCCCTCTGCCTTGTGCCACTTTGTCTTGGAGCCAACCGAGTAAGGACTGAAACCTCCCTAGCTGTGAGCTAAACAAACCTTTCCTTCCTTAATTTTTGTGTCAGGTATTTGTCCCAGCAATGAGAGAAAAGTAATTAAGATAAGCTTTAACCTTCTAACTTCAGGATCACTGTTTCTAGTGTCGCCTCTGGTCCTTGCACTTGGAATCTGAACTTAGTCTTTTTAGTATCTGAATCCTTAGTTATCCTAAACTTGGTTACTATCAGATTACTTCTGAAAGAAACACTTCTGTATTAGTCAGGGTCCTGATGGGACACACAAACCATGGTAAATTTAAAAGAAAAGAAAAGAAAAAAAGAAAGATGTAGCATAAATAATTATAAGAAAGTATACAATCAACTAGGGCCTGGACATAAATTCCTCAAATAACAAAGTTTTTGAATTATCTTTTGGGGAAAGCCTCCATGGGGAGGGGTGTTGGAACTGGATTTTCAAGACATCAAAAGCTCAAAGTCTCTACAAAGTATGAGAACTCACCGGCAAAGAAGTATGCGACCTATGAAGGTGTGATGACAGTTTCGATCTTTCAAAAGAACCCTGAAACTCCTCCTTCTCACCAGCCTCTCCCCTCTTCTCCTAGAAATTCCCTGCCAGCACCCAAGCAGGGACACTGATGAGCTCCATTTATGCCCTCGGCCTCCTTCCCAGTTGTTTCATGTGAAATAAAGCTTTTCCTTCTTTTAGAGGCCAGAACTGCAGTATTTCTGGGTGCCTTGTGTGCCAGGTATGGGCTCCTGCCAGTGGCAGGCATGAAGTTGTTAGCTGGATAACTGAAAAGAGGGCTCAGAGGCATCATAGAAATCACAGTTCTACAGGAAATAACTAGTGCCTGCCCCCAAGGGGACAAGGACACAGATGAAGCATGCGGCTTGGCAACTTACAGGAGGAATCCTGGGGAAGTGAAAGCGATGTCCTGGGTAGGTGGCACTGGCTGAATGGGCTGGAGCTGAGAGGCACAATAGAGCTGGCTTCACCTGTGGAGCAAACCCAGAAAACAGCCACTACTGTGGGGAGGCCAGGCCCTACTGGGGATGAGGTTTTGCTCAGGTGCCAGCCCTCCTCCAGCCCTGCAGGTGGCTTCTAGAGGCCCTGGAACACAGAGGGACCCAACTGGCTCAGCCTCACAAAGCCACATGTGGAAAAGAGTTTGAACTTGAAAGTCAATCACTGAAAACTGCAGTCGGGTGTGCTGGCAAACCCCTGTAATCCTGTACTGGGGAAGCTGCTGCAAGAGAATCGCAAGCTCAAGAAGACCTTGTTTCAAAATTAAAAAAAAGAAAAAGATTTCAAAAAGATCAGGGATATAGCTAAGGGTCAAGGCCCTATACAAGAAGAGAAAGATGAGAAAACGCTAAACAAACCATCTAGCTCTTACCCTGACTTCTTATCCAGTTCCTGCTCCTAACTAACCCCGCTTCTGCTACCACCGGTGCGGAGTGACATCCAACATTTTCTACTTTAGCTCCCAAGCCTGCCCTTAACCTGGCCATGGGGGGCAGATGGTTACCACTTTCTATTCTAGACCTCACCAAACCATGGCTCTGCCTTCCCAGTGGAGAGGCCCCTATCATCTGTAGCTGCTGGATCTTTTACTTCCCTCTCCTTCTACACCCAGGAAAGTAATTCCAAGAATCTCGCGAGGGTTTTGAGCTGCTTGTTAGGCTCAGGTGCTTGTCATGGAGTGTTGTATAACCCCAAATGCAGAGGTTTAAATGAGCAAGCATGCACTTCGTAGCTCTCTGAGATTCAGTGGGCTGGGGATTAGGACTCAGCTGGGCTGAGCTCTACTGAGGTCTCTCAAGAAAGATGCAGTCAGGTGGTAGCTGAGGTTGGGTTCATCTTGAAAATGTCCGGCATCTGAGCTGGGAAGACTGAAAAAAATGGGGACAAGAACACTCGGCTACACTTCTGGCACATTTCTATTTGTCAGGCAGTATAGACAGGTCAAGTGGAGGAGACATACCTCATCATCTGACAGGAGGAGTATAGAAGAGTTTGCAAATATGTAAAGGAAGTTGCAGTAGGCCCCAGGGGTTTGTGGGAAACTCCAAACTGCTCGTTTTCTACTATGCAGAATTAGAGGGTTTCAAGCATGAGGGATTCCTGATCATTTGACTGATATGCTCTACCACCTACAGGTGATCATGTCAAGGGTCAGAAGGGAGGGACATTCAGCCTGGAGCCCAGTGTCCCACTGCTGGCATAGGGTCACATGGACTCATCTCTGCTTCCTGCCTGGTTCTAGGAGGGCTGCTGAGGGCTGCTGCCTGAAGAGTTAATTCCCATGTCAAGTCTGCAGTGCTCCTGGCGTACACTGCAAGCCGCAGCAAGTGATTCTAGTCACACTCTCTGCTGCCACGTCCAGGTCTGCACACAGCAGTTCATATAGTTTACGTGGACATGTCCCATTACACCTGGGAAGGCCTGAGCAGTACTTAGACACTCCAGCGAAAATGAGGCTGCTCGGGCTCCATCAGGGAAATCAGCAGTCTCCACGCTTGAGTCATGGTGGAATTAGAAGCACATGTACTAGCACCAGAATGTCTGCAGATGGCTTGGGTGTGACAACTGAACTGGGCCGAGGAGCTTAGGGGTTTGTCTTGAATACTCTACTTCTGTACACCCAAGCTCCTACTTTTATTTAGATTGGGTGATTATTTGGGATGACTTCTGGGATGGAGGCTAAAGGATGTCACACGGACTAAAAGCCCACTCAAGCCATCCCTTAGTGCCACCAGTTGGGCCATCATGTTGTGTTGAAAACCAGACCATGCTTTAGAAGGTCCAACAATCAGCTCAGGTTACAGACCTGAGGCTTCGCTAAACCACCCCTGCACCAACCCCACACCTACTTCGCCTGCCCCTTTTCAACTTTGAGGTTCTTCTCACTCCTCATTCTTGCCATGATGCTTTCATAGAGAGGAGAACTCGTACCTGTATGGCAGGACAGCCTTGTCACTATGTTGCACCGTGCCTAGGACCACAGTCTTTTCCAAGTGGGCATGCTGGATGTCTCAGCTTGAGACTTCAGGATCCAGGACTGTTGAGAGTTCAAGACCTTTTACTTTCCTCTTAGAAGAACCAACATTCTTTATAATGAAAAAGGCTGCCAACTGTACCCAGCTGACTGTTGCCTCTAGAAAATTCCTGTATGGGTCAGTGCCCATCTTCTTATCCCTGATGCTTATACCTAGACTTACTCTTGGACATCTGGATCTGGTGGGAACACTGTCTAGATCCTGCAGTGTGCTGTGGCCTGAGCACTTGTCTGATTCTGGTTTTTTGGGTGATACCTAATCACCAAAGTGTTGGTGTTAGAGATGGGGACACTGGGATGTGCGTAGGTCCTGAGTGTGGAGCTCTCACGAATGAAATCAGTATCTTTAGAAAAGAAGACTCAGCTTTATTTCTCTTTCTGTTCCCCCAGGGGAGGGCGCAGTGAGAGGTGCTCTCGCTAAATCTTGAATCTGCATGTATCCCATTCTTATCCTTCCCTGCCTCTCAAATTGTAAGAAAGCAATCGTATCCCTTACAAGTTACCTAGTTTATGGTATTTTGTTATACAAGCTAGACTCAGACAGAAGGGAGTAAGTGAAAAGCCACACCTCAGCTGTGTCTTTCTGATAGTTTGCACTCCCTGCCTATTTTCTCCTTCTCCTTCTTCTTCTTTTTCTTCTTCTTCCTCCTCCTCTTCCTCCTCCTCCCCCTCCTCCTCTTCCTCCTTCTCCTCTTCTTCTTTTCCTTTTTCTTTTCCTCCTCCTCCTCTTCTCCTCCTCCTCCTCTTCCTCCTCTTCTCTTCCTCCTCTTCCTACTCCTCCTCTTCTTCCTCCTTCTCTTCCTCTTCCTCCTTTTCCTCCTCCTCCTCTTCTTCTTCTCTCCTCCTCCTCCTCCTTCTTCTTCTTTTGTATTTATTACAGAGTCTACAGGATCTCACAACACAGTTCAGACTTATAGTGATCCTCCTGTGTTCAGACTCCCAAGCTCTAGGATTACAAGTGCGTGCCACCATGCCCAGTTTCATTTGCCACCCCAGGGCACCCTGGGAGCAGGGCTGGCACCACACGCCTGGTCTATTTTCTGAATATCAATATATAGTGTACTGTAAGAATACACGGCTCTACCTGACATTATACTTGTGAACAAATATTTCTTAGCACTCCCAAATGCTTCTACATATTTGTACACAAAAAACTGTAACTTTTCAAAACTTGTATGGCCCATTAGGGTAAAGAGAAGGCTTTACTGGGGGACAAATAACCTCAACCCCTCTACTTTCCAGAGAGCTGGAAGCATGTCTTTAATAGGAACATGTAAATGACTCTAGATGCGCTTGTCAGAAACTGCTGCTGAGTTGGGGATAGGATAACAAATTACTAAAATCTGGGTGCCTTTAAATCACAGAAATTTGTTTTCTCAGTCTGAGAGGTGAGAGGCGTGTGGTCAAGATGCTGGCAGAGCCCTGCACCTTCCAGACACTGCGGGGAAGGCACTTCTCTGAGCCTCTTCCTGGCCTCAGGCTGCTGCAGGAGTTCTCTGACGTGCAGCTGCATCTGTCCAGTCTGCCTCCGTCTTCTGTGTCTGCCTGCCGCCTGCTCTTCTTATCAGAACACCAGTTATCAGATTGGGTCCAATCTTAAATTCAAGAGGAGTTTACCTTACAATCTTCAACAAATTACCTCTGGAAGGCTCATATTTTCCAATAAGGCTACATTCAGTTTTCTGATGAATGAATTTTGGGGACATATAAGTAAACCCCTAAAAACTCTCCTGTGGTTTCTCAGTGTTGGACAATTTATTTCTATTGTGACTTAATATTCAAAAATAAAATATTGGGCTGGGGAGATAGCGTGGTGGTCTAAGTGCCTAACTGGCAAGTGTGAGGACCCGTGTTCGATCACTGGTACCACATGCTGTGCCAGCCCTGAAACCCTGGACATGCCATCCCAGCCACTGAGACTGGGTGTGGTGGTGCACGCCTGTAATTCCTGCACTAGGGAGGCCCAGAGAGGAGGATCAAGCTGCATAGCAAGACCCTGTGCCAAATAAATGAATAAAATATTTTTGAAAAAATTTAAAAAATAAAGTATGGACTCTCTGTGCTTTTACCTCCTTTACAAGTACAAACTAAAACCAATTCTCATGTTAGATGTAAACAAAACAGTGAAATGAATATATTTAAGCTTGATAGCATTGCTTCTCAGCCTTTTGGCTAAGACCATGTGTAAACATAATAGTATTAACACGGTGATGTCATTTTCCAAGATTAAGTTGTTCTTCACATGTATGAGTCTGTTTGCTTTGCCAGCCTTACTCTTAATTTCTTCCGTCAGTGCTCTTTCTTCTAACCATAATGAAGGTCAGCCCATGCAGCTCTGCACTGAGTCATTCTCTGCGTACAAGTGTGTCCTATATTTATTTAAATTCATTCTCTTAAATCACACGGCAACTGGAAAGGTGTGTGCTCTTTCATGCTTAGCTGTGGCAGCTCAAGAGTCCAGCTCTGTAGCCCTCGTATCAATCGGCCTCCGACAGAAGGGGCCCGATCACATTGTCAGTTAATTCCTGGAGTTTTCTAGACCTGGAATTTCAGTCCTTTACCTCCTGTGAACCAATAAAACAAGACAGGGGAGAGTTCCTTTTCCTTCGCCCTCAACCACGAGACCAGAATTCTGAGTACTGTAAAATTTCCATCTTTTGTCCTGTCTTGATTCATTCTTTGCCCTAATCTTGAAGTCAACGTCTTTGATACAAGGTGGAGATGGGAAGCGTGCTCTGGGCCTCCTCTTTTGCCCACTGGGACCTCTCCCACTTTCCTCTGTAGCCGAGTCAGCGCCTGACTTCGATCATGGCTGTGACTCATCCTGGTCGCAGGGATTGCTGTAGGAAGTAGTCTTGTGAGCCAGGCGTGGTCATGCACGCTAAAATTAAATATTTCTTCTAGAGAATAGAAATATTTCCATGTGGACTTATTTTGATAGAACTGATGTGTAGTCCTAAATCACACGAGCTCCTGGTGAGGTTGTACTTTTTGCAATAGCATCTTTGCCAGACTAATGCTGAAACACCACTTTAAAAACTAGAAATGGGGGCCTTGCACTCTTCGTGTTCAGCTGCACATCAGCTGCTGTGTGCCCTCTACTTGGGCTCTTGTAGGGACCAGCTCTGCTTTCCAGGCTATTATTTCCCTGCCCAAAGAACTGGACAGAACAAATGGTGAATGAAAAAGTGTAGTATTTACTTTAGGACAACAGGTATCCTGAAGGGAAAAGAGAAGACACATCTTACACACAGGATGAACCACATCAAAACAAGAGGGCTGAGGCAGCCAAGTCTATGGCTGCCATCTTTTGTATCTTCTTTAACATTAGATCCAGGCCGTACCACTTGATCTCATGCTAGAAGGTTGGCATCAGACACCAGGCCAGGCTGGGCCTGAGTGCACGCCAGAAGATTGGTATTGGGTGTGCTGGGAGCGCTTCTCTGAGCCCATGGCTAGCAAGTCTCTATAACTGGCAGGTCATGTCCTATTGCTCTGGCCATGTTGTCATGCCCTACTCTCCTGCCTCACTCTTATAGTGCCAGCCCTTGGAAGCTGAGGCAGGAGGATCACCATGAGGTCAAAGTCAGCCTCTTATACTGAGTTTGATTGCAGCCTCAATTACATAGCTAGACCCTGACTCAAGATACTAAACAAAAAGTGGGTTTGTTATCCAAGCCAGTCAGTCTTATGCCTGAGTTTTTCACTGGAGGCTGGAGTCCTCTTCCTCACTTCACTGTGAGGACTGCAGCTATCAGTCCATTAAGAAATATTTTGAGTTTCATGAAGAATCTAGTCTAAGATGGTGAGGTAGAGATGAAAGTCCAGGAAAAGGATTCACAGTGGTTCTTTCAAAATTCAATCAAACAAGTTTATACTCCTCCTCCTTTTTTATGTAAGCCAGTTAAATTGGGTGTCTTTCTCTCTCCAACCAGCCACTATGAGTGCTTCCTTTTATTAAAGGATTTTTTTTTTTTTGGCGGGGGGGACTGGCTCAGGTTGCCTCAAGGGCGGGTCTGGTGTGACATGTGGCACTGGGGATCAAACCTCGTTCCCTTTCCCCTGATTGATTTTGCTCCAGAAAGCATTTTAGACAACTGATCCACCAGCACCCTCCCTTTTATTAATGATAGATATTTCACAGTTGAAATCTAACACCTGCCTCCTCCTTTCTCCTCTTTTTAAAAAATGTATTTGATAAAGGATCTCACAATACAGCTCAGACTCATAGTGATCCTCCTGTTTTCAGCCTCCTCAGAGCTGGGATTACACGTGTGTGCCACCATGCCCGGTCTCAGTGGCCAGCTCAGTGCACCCTGGGGGTGGGGCTGATACTGCATGTGGGGCCATACTTTCTCTTCTCCCTTCTCCTCCTTTGCAATACAGTACTGAGGACTAAAGATAGGGCCTTCACACTAAGCTACATCCCTAGTCTCTATATTTTATTCTATATTTTTTTGCTGAGTTATCAAGGCTGGGCTCAAGCCTGCATTCTTTTCACCTCAGACCCCCAGAGCACTGGGGTCACAGGTGTGCACCGCCTCACTCAGCTCCTTCTGCGCACGTCTAAAGTCAACCTGGCTGCTGCTTCTGTCAGTTCCTTTACACAGCATGAGGATCTCAGTGGCACTTCTCCATAAGCGGAGAGAAGCTCTGAAAGTTTTGGTTTCCAGGAGTGAAGCCCTCACAGCTTCTTTCAGTAAATCTTTCTGTTGTGGGGAGCCATGATGGGTTTTCCAGATCCATGAAACACCAAGCAATATCCCTACCCCGTTGTTCTATAAGCAAAATCTTGAAGTACCAGGGAATTGAGAAGTAGTGAGGTAGCAGTAGACCAGCAAGGAATCTGGATGCTGACCATAGTGACAGAGGAATCCACTCTTCTCTCACAGCCAGTCCTCCTGCCCAGACACCAGCCCCATTCCCTGCTCTACCCTGACTCCAGGAGTGAAGTACATGGTCCACCCTGACACAATCAGAAACATTTTTCCCATCAAGATGGTTGGCTCAGTGCTGTGCTTACTCCTGCCAAAGCCAGGGTGACTTTGGATGGCACTCATCAATGCTAGGTTGACAGGTGAGGGGGTGAAGGGAGGCGCTACCACAACTGTCCCTGGGCCAGGAAGGGGGACGGACCACCAAGGATGCACTCACTCTGAGGAAGTGGACCCAAAACTGATGAGAAAGAAGCTGGGTCTCATTAACAACACTGGATCCACTGCCTCAAGCCTCACTGAACTTCCTTTGTTCATTGTACTTGTAAGGGGACATAGAACCATGGCACAATAGATTCAGTGGCCTATTAATCATGATACCAGTGTATGAGGTATGAGTATACCATTTCAATGGACCAGATTCTCTGTGATAAAAAAAAAAAAATCTGATGACAGCGATCTGCTTCATTTAATACAAAGCAAAGATGAACCTTCTTTCCTTCCTTTGTCCTTTGTTTCTTCTTTTCTTTCATTCTTCCCTCCCTCCCTTCCTTCCATCTTTCCATATTTTCTTCTCTCTCTCTCTCTCTCTCTCCCTCCCCTC
>NDGN011160990.1:0-11925 GCA_002564285.1 Tympanoctomys barrerae | reverse complement strand
TCAATGTCGTTCTCGCGGTGCCTTGCCCAAGTAAATTTGAATGTTGACTATTTAATGAGGTTACATATTTAATGCAGAATGTTCCCTGGTCCTTCTGTTTGTTCTGTCCCAAGGTATCTTTGTTTTTTCCATTTTCCCTGCTCTGACTTGGATACAGTCTTTATAGTAGAACAGGATGGGCACCTCCACTACCATGGTCTCTCAGCACTGGGAAACAGCACCTCCTTGTACCACATGTGTCTATTACTGTTTTTATGTCCACATTTGTGAAGGGCCAAGGATGCATGCCCAGGAGTCAAGAAGGGCCTCCAGCCCCTCAGACAATGGCCAAGGAACGGGAGGGGGAACAGCACAGGTTAGAGCAGAGAGAGAAAAACTGTTTCTAGGCAAGACACACATCAGATGGTCCTCACAATCGTCTTCCAAAGTAATGAAATTCAGTCTAACATTATTATGAATATTTTATACTTCCATTTTAATTTTGATAGAAACTTGGAATTCATTTATCAACTGGAAATTCTACCCTCCGTAGACATAGTTACACACACATTTTTTATACATATGTATGTATATGAGTTTTGGATTGCAAATAGCATAGCACTTTTTCTCAAGTAACATCAAGTTACTATCCTCAATACTGATTGGAAATGTGGGGTTTTTCCCCGTCAGAGTCTATACTATTGATTCTTTCATTTCTGTTGAGCATTCGAACAATTAAGCCCTTACTAAGCTTCTCCTTAAGCCACACAAGCATGAACAATCTGACACGTTTGGGTTCTGGGGAACAGGACGGAGACCGGAGCAGCTGGGTTCAGGCGTGAATGTATCACAGAGTGCCTTGTTGGAGTTCAGCGTGGTCCTGGCAGGATGAGTGGGGTCGTAGAGGACGGGGCGCAGAGAGCCCGCTAGAACACAGATAGCAGTGAGCCGTGCCGACGCGAGGCACAAACAGCGGGATGGGAAAGGCAGTGAGAACCTGTAGAGCAGTGGTGTGAGAACCGTGAGTGGGACCATCAGACTGAGGCCGCTAGCAGCGGAAGCCAGGAGCCTGGCGACGCCTTTCAGGACGCACCCTCAGAGGGCAAATTGGGTGAGGGACACGAGGGGCACAGCACCCACACCACCTAATTACTGTGGGGCTGGAGTGAAGCACATGAGGGGCTAGTGCCAGGCAGGCAGAGAGGCCAGGTCTGCTTCCAGACTCGGAGTACACCTGTGCACAGGTAAAGCTCTAAGCCAGGAAACCAGCATCTCTAGAGATGCGCGGGACATTTCTGGAAGTACAGCTACCTATAATTGTATTTCAAAGTTTTTAGTATTATAAAATTTCCATGCAAGATCTTTTGGCCCTGGAAATAGTACAACATGAAAGGATTGTGCCCAGCTTCCGGCATTGGAGTTGTGAACACCCTGGCACTGGGAAGTCACCTGACATTTGGTTTTGCCTGAAACCTGCAGTTAGCATTTTCCCCATAATTTTACTAGAAACTATGTTTCTAGTAAAGTGATTCCTGATCTAGAAGTGGTCAGGAGATGCATTCCAGCCCCACAAGCTGGGTGGATGCAGGGCCCTGCACTCGTGTTTTAGATCATGGCAGCTGTGTGAAGTGCGAGCACCTTGGGGACCAGGCTCCCTGGCTGTGCTTCCCACGCCCCTTGCCCGCAGAGCACGCTGAGGCTGTGCCCTTGCTGATGTGTGCCCTGGAGCCAGCTGTCCGTGCTTGTGGCAGCACTGCCACCGGGGGCACAGCAGGAAGCCAGAAAGGCCATGGTGCTAGACGCTGGCCAGAGATGATACCAAAGAAATCAGCCCTTTTGTCCTGCTGCTTCTCAGCTAGTGAGGCTGTGTGACAGACCCCAGGGAGGGAAATTCATACACATTCCAGGTCAGCTGTTCAGCTGGTGAAATAAGTCCATCCTCCAAAAAGCACCTAGTTAAAAAGTCCATTTTGTATATTAGGAGAGGAAGAAAGAATGATGATGATGAAGAGGAGGAGGAGGAGGAAGCCTGGGGCAGATAGTGACGTCCCTGGTGTCTGAGGAGGAACTCTGCACCGCACCATAGCGTGACAGTGGCCCAGACGTAGTTTCAGTAGCTATGTTTAAAGAATTTTGGGGAGCTTTCTTACCACATTGTACCATTTTTATAAACCTTCCTACAGAGGCATTTACCTTTCAGCATCCTTCTACTTAGTATTTATAAGTGCCCAGACTGTACAAGGTGCTATCCAGCTGTTACACAGCTCCTCTCCACAGCTGTTGGAAATTAGCATAGACTTCTGCATCCACCACTGCCGGAGGCTTTGCCTGCCCAAGGGGCTGCCAGAGGCCTGCATTCCAAACCCCCACCCACAGTCCACTCCCAGGGCCTCCCACCACAATCCCATACATCCCCATGGGTTTTTTTTTGGTTTTTTTGTTTTTTTTTAATCAAGAATGTTTCAGGGAGTCAAAAGAGGTCAGAAGTTTTTTAACCTAGCAGAACTACAGAAGTATATATTTTGCTACAAATATTATTATAGTACAGGAAATCCACTTTGCCACTAGTGTGTGGCTAGCGTGTGTGTCTGCAGTCTCGATCACTTGAATGTTGCACTGCCCCTGGGGCTTCGCAGTGGCCTTGTGGGAAGGTTATCCACACTGCTCCAGCACCACGTGGCGTCCCTTCCCTCGCTGACTGTAGCGTGCTGCATGTGAACTCGGGGCTGGGATTTCTGTGGATAACATGTAGGGCATTTTGGTGTGAGATCCAGGCAGAAGCGTGGTGTCTGCCGTCAGCATCATGACGGCCCTCATTCCAATCTCTAATTCTCCATGGCACTGCCCACACTCTATATTTGAAAATCTCGTTTCTCTTGCTCTTTCCAGGGCTTCACTCTCCACTTACATATTGTAGAATTGTATAAGTCTACCAATAACAGGTCCCCTCTGTCACCAGTGGTGCCGCCCTTTGGTTTGCTGTGGTACTTTGCTGTGTACTCTGTGGCATCGTGTTACTATGTAAATAAACTCATTTTAATATGCACTAAAAACCGGACTTCGTTCATTCATCCTTTCTGCGGCAAATGCACGCTAACATGCTGGGGACAGTTTGGATAGGATGGATGCCTGTCCTTAAAATAAAATAACCCGCCCTTGAGGGCTTCACCGCTGCCTACATAGACTTTTCCCTGTGGTTGCTTTCTCTTCTGAGAAATTAGGCCTAGGAGAGAGAGAAAGGAACGCACAGCTCCCCCCCCACCCCTAGTCCCCCGGGGCGGGGTGGGGGAGGTGCGGACCGCACAGGTTTGCTGTGTGCGATCGCCCCCTGGTGGTCAGTCTCCTGCAGGCCGCCGGATCTGTGGCACTGTGGGAAGGCTTCTAACTGCTGATTTTCCTAGTGAGAATCACAGAGCTGTGCAGATAACGTGAGCAAGAGCAGAGCTCGGAAAGCATCGCCCGCAGAATCTATGCGCCTTTGGCCTCACAAAGGCCAATGAGCTCATAGGCTGGCTCTTTGGTAGCAGGCAGGCAAGAGGCCACCGGCTTGACCAGCCAGTAATAAAAGCTCCCGTGATACTGGAGTGGGATGGAGGAACATGTAAACTGGGAAGCTTCAGATTTAGACCCAGTCTTAGAGTTGTGGGCCCTGCAGTGGACACTGCCTGCAACCTGCATTTCTGTTGTTCTGTATCAGGAAGCACTCTATTTTGCACATCGTGTTTTAGGGACCTTCCTGGAAAAATGGCCACCAGATGAGTTTTGTATCTCCAGGAAGCAAAACCCACATTTCTGTGGACCTAAACTGTGTTTCCCTGGCCCTGGAGGAGGAGTCAGTAAAACCACCAGTCAGAAGGAACACAGGAGCATATGGGCTTCTGGGAGACAGAAACAAGGCAAGAACTGGGCTGGGGCTAGGAGATCAAAGGGAGGCGCCCTGAAGCCAGCTCACAGCCCTGAGGCCCTGGGGTGCTGGCCTGGCTAGACAAGGGGGAGGGGAGGTGGGGACCAGGCAGACAGTGGAAGTATGAGCTTCTGAGTCTTCATGCACCTGCTTCTGGCTTTAGAATAAAAGCCTGGAGCGGAGTTACCCATTGGCTCTCCACCACCCCATCTGTAGGGGACCATTCCTAGGAGCTCCCAGCGAGAACCCAGCAAACCTCTTTTCACGGGGTTATCCAGAGGCTATGGACCACTGACACTTTCCTGCAGCCTCTGTGGTCACTTGTCTGCAGAGTGACATCTTTCAGTCTGTGCCACAGCTTGGGTTGCTTTCCCACCTAGAATAAACTGGGGCTGGAAGTTCTCACTGTACAGGGATCCTAAGCATGCGCCCTCTACTCCAGGACCTCTGCCCACTGTCCAGGACACAGTAAATCACTCTTTCTCATAAGGAAGCCTAGGCCCTGTGAGGCAAGGTGCTTCACTGGCACCTTATGAGGCAAGAACTGCAGGTCACAAGTTGGCAATCGAGCAGCTAAAAAAGTTAGATTTCATAGTGAGTAGGGGAAGGGAGACTGATTCCAGAGTCCAGCTTCAAAATGCAAATCTCTGAGAGGAGACAGACAGCTTAGGCACAACCTAACTTCTAGAGATCCCAAATAACCAACCCTCTGTGCACACAGGCACACGCGCACGTGCACGCGCACACAGGTGCGAGCACACTCCTCCCTAGCCCTCTGAAAGATGCTCCTCTTGGGCACAAAGCAGTGCTCTCAGGTCTGACCCTCACTCACAAGCCATACGGGAGCTAGAGTCTGAGGCAGAGTAAAATCTCCCAGCCCGTGCTCCATCTGTCCGGTCACTCTTGCTCCAGGTGCCTTTCCTCCATCACTTGTCACCCAAGTGGACACCACTGTCTCCTAGCAGGTGTCTGTGGGCTTCACCTCTTCTCCAGCAAAGGCTCTCAGAGGAGCTTCTGGACACACAGAGCAACTGAGACTCCAGAAAAGACACTGGCTCCTCTTTCCCCTCCCCTCTCTACATCAGGGAGGGGGTTATCTGACCCCTTCCCATCTCCACTCCTACCTGGGCAAAGGAATCACTATGTTGGTGAAAATACACAACACACCCACGGGGGGTGACATTATGAGTTGTAACATGTGCAAGTGACATCTCAACAGCACATCCCGGACATCAAGCTTCTCAAAAGCAGCCTCTCCTACTAAAAATGATACAATTGTACAACACACATGCCAGCAAAGGGGAAGGGTCCAGTTGCTTCACTATTTGGAAAATAATTATTTTGCACACTATAAGTTGGTATAAATTCAAACGGATCAAACAAAGAGTTACATCTAGAAAGGAAAAGAAAAGAGAAAAGAAGCCCTAAGAACTAAGTCAATATCTTCTTTATCTCTCATTGAAGAAGAGAGTTTTAAACTAAGAAGCAATGGGAGGCCTCTGAAAGGGGGAGATCAATAGACTGAAGATGCTAAACCTTTGTCCACTGAAAACATTAGAAACCACACAGAAAGTAAAGAGCTAGGGAAACTATTTCAACAAATATAACAGCTATGGGTTAAACTCCTGAGTTATGAGGAGCTCGAACAAATCATCAGGAACACATGACACCACCAGACAGTGGACTGATACAGAAGAATCCAAAGCTTTAACCTTTCTAGAAATAAGAGAAATGAGCAGCCAAGATGGCTTATCTAAAAAATCATTTTTAATAGCCTTTTCTGATTACAAAAGCAATTCTTTGTGATAGACAATCCAGAGAATAGAACTGACCCCCTAGGTCACCATCCAGCAATGACAGCCACTAATGCACACTATATATCCTACAAGCATTGTGTGCTCCATCTTTTCTTTAATGACCATCTTCCTCATGCTCTGCCTATGAAATGAACAAAGCTCTTTTCCCACTGGACACTCAGTTCCAACAGTGGCACGTCTAGTTTGGTGCTAGTGCAGTCGATTGGGTGAGAAGGGGCTGAGGTGTCAGGAATAGCTGCTTCCGGCAGACAGGCCGGGATGTGGGACTTTCAAGCCTCCACACTCAGAGAGCCAGGTCCTGGAGAGCTCTGTGGGAGGCAGGTCTGCGGGGCCTCTCCCAAGTCCAGTGGCTCAGAGGTCCCAAGTATACTGAGCTCACAAGGGTCCTCTCTGCCCAGTGGGTTGCAGGGTTCACCTTGGTTTAATGGTGGCTATGTCACAGGACCACATCAGGATGACGGGACATCACTCAGCAGATGCTCACTGCTAGGCAAGTAGCACATAAGAACAAACCCCCAGTGGGCATCATTTTGGCTTGCAGTTTTTATAATTTAGGCACTGTGTATTCAAATCCCTACCTTACCAGAGTCAGAGAAACAACTGCTGCTTTGGAATGACAGCTTCCCTGGCTCCCCAACACCTCCTGCTGGCTCTCAGACCAGCTCTAAGTACCTCCTACCTACCCAGAGTGATGCAGTGGGTCCACCCCAACCCCATCCCCAGCAGGTCCTCTTCCTCCTGACTTGGTCCCTTCCTGGGGATGCAGGGCTGGCTTCAGCACTACTCATAATGCTGCTTGGTATAATAAATGCTGCCGTCCAATGTACTTGATTCTGGTGAGATTCATTAAACACACTGTAGATACATTTTCATTGAATTAAATTGTTTCCTGATTGTAGTAAATGTGAATTAACTGAGGGGGCTGGATGTCCTTGGACTTCGCGGGCTTCTCTGTTTAATGAGGAGGTGAGTGTGGGCTCCTTTTGGCCACAAAGCTGATTTAAATTTATCTTTCATGCTAATAAAGTGATCAGGTGAATGCAGCAAGCATTTAGTGTATGTAGATTTTGGAGCTGCTTCACCCACAGAGCTACTTGGTGGGCCTGCCTGGCCACCCTAAGGATGACCCAGTTCTGCCTCAGAACTTCCAGCTTCCTTTCTCTAGAGAAAGAAAGGAGTTCTAAGTTTTTCAGGCCTTGCTTCGTCTCCCTAGAGCCTGATCTCCTCTGAAGGCAGTGCTGCTGACTCCGAGAGGCACAGCCACCTGAGCAGCCAAAACCCACAGAGCAGATGAGAGCCCATGTTACCTTCAGTCCAGAGCAGGCAGCAGTGAAGAGACTCTGATGCCTCCTCTTGGTAGAGGTGCAAAAGTATAGCCTATGGCCACACTGTGGGGCCTCAGTAGTGTCCCAGCATCCTCCACTGTAGCAAATTCAGCTCAGGTCATCCATCCATTCAGTTTTCAAGATTACAAATGGGATGACAACAAAGGAAGCCATACAGAGGCCAAAATTGTTGCTGTGGGCCTGTCAAGAAGAAGGGCAGGCCAGTAAGCCCCTAAGAGGTAGGATCATCCTCCAGGAGGACAAACTGTGAGGGGTGCTGGACAAGGGCACTGGACAGCAGAGCTGAGTGCATCACGGTATGTTCCGGGGCTGTTGTAGGGAGCAGGTGGGGGGGGGGTCACAGGAACTCTCCAGCATGGCAGCAGAGTGGGTCTAAAGGCCTTGGGAGCAGAGAGAACCAAGGATGGCAGGTGAGACCTGCTCACTCTGTTCAGGACCCTGGAGCAAGAGGGCCTGGTGCTGGAAACAACCAGAGGTCAGGGCATTTCCCAGCTTCCTGGTAGGTCAGGATGCCCCCAACCCAGGACCCAGGAGGGCTGAGTCCCTCGACCAGCTTCCCAGGGCTGAGAGCTTGCCTCAGTCCCTCTCCTGGCCACAGCAGTGCACAGCACGAATGACCACTCCAGCCCTAGAGGAGCCTGAGCACAGACCAGTGAGCTACTGCCTGAGGTCACTGAGCTCAGGAGGGGGCCTTCCTGCAGCTGGCACGAGGGTGCCTGACCTCACATCCACACCAACACACCATGCACACACTACACACACTATGCATAGACAGATCCATACACACAGACATACCATACAAAACACACACCATACATACAACCACATACCACACATACATGACAACCCACATAGACAAGCAACACAACACACATACATACCACATGCACACAACACACAGACACATGTGCTGAATATAGACATACAAACATATCACACATATACCACATACAACCCACACACAGATACACACAGGCCACACCCCATATGCCACACCCCACACACATTATACCCTCAC
Organism: Tympanoctomys barrerae; assembly: GCA_002564285.1. NCBI lineage: Eukaryota > Metazoa > Chordata > Mammalia > Rodentia > Octodontidae > Tympanoctomys > Tympanoctomys barrerae. Next base: position 3,861 of record NDGN011160990.1, on the reverse strand, counting down.
CATGTCACATACCATACACAGACATATATACATACCACACACATAATATACTATGTACTACACAAGACACATATACATATATACCACACATGGCCTACAGCACACATAACACATATCACATAACATACTACACATGGCATATTACATGTCACACAAACATACATACCACATGAAACATACAACACCACACAATACATAGCACACACATGTGTTCCATGTTCAAATGGGCCTGGATTCTTTACCTGAAATCATCCATTGTGACAGGCACCGAGAGTCTAGGTTTCCCGGGACCCAACCTTCTCCTCCAGAGCATGGGCCCTGCCTGGCAGCCTGTCCCCCCTGTGTCCTTGCCAGGCCCCATTGGTGGCAAAGGCCCCTCCCAAGCCCCTGGGCAGGGCCTGCTTCTAGCACCTCCCTGATGACTGCTGCCTGTCCATTCTCCTGGGTGGCCACAGGCCTCCAGCAGGGAAGTGTTGTCCAGGGCACACGGTGACTCCCCAGAGCCTGGCCACCCAGGAATCAAGCTCAAAAAGCTCCTTCCTGGGCACCTCCCCATGCCCACTCTGCCTCTCTGCAGGACCCTGCTCACACTTGGCACCTCCATCTGGCCCTGCAAGGCTGCTCTTGGCACTAGGAGGACACGGGAGAGTGCCAAGCAGGCCCAGCCTCACCTAGGCCCAATCCTGCTGGAGCCTTGCCTAAGGGCTACAGAATGGAAGGCAGAAGTGGAGGGGGCCTGCCCTCCCCATGCCCACGGGCACACCCTGTCACTGTGATGGGGCCTCTCCAGTCTTCCCTGGCTCTAGGACAGTGCCACACTCCACCCTGCTCATGGGACTATTCCAGGTGCTTTCCTAGCCTTCCCAGGGTTACACCCTGACTTCAGGGCTGGGGCTGCCATTAGACAAGGTGTCACCACCTCACACAATGTGTCCCACCTGGGAAAACAGGAGGAGCCAGGGCTGGAGGTGTCACCTGCCAGCTCCCCAGAACACCTACAGAATCCAAGAACCCAGGAGGGCCTGGGGCAGAGCTAAGCTCTTCCTGCACTCCCCGCTCACCAGAGAGCAGGCAGTGGGGTCAACTGGCTCCCGATTGATGGGCTTCCTGTCCCCTCCTTCCCTGTAGGAGAGCCCAGCTGCCGGTGCCAGATTAATGGCCACAATTAAAGCAAAATGCCCTTGCCGTGGCCGCTGTCCTCCCACACCTGTGTGCCCAGAGCTGCTCCAAGCCCGGGAAGGGAGATTTGTAATGAAATCAGACAGGCCTCTTAGCCGCCGATGCTATCAGGCCCAAGGGAGAGAAGGACTTATTTCCTAATCGTCCGCCAAGCATCTGTCACCCACACACACGGCAATGTCATTCCTACACGCAGCAAGGACCTTTCAGGGGGTGACTGTCACTGGCCTTCCTGGCTGCCCATACCTCTGTGACCCTCGCTGGCCCCTTCCTTCCTGGGCTCAAGCTGCACCGATGTCACACACACACACACACACACACACAAAAAAAAAAAAACAAAAACAAAAAAAACCTCTCATTTCTACCCTAATTTATTCACGAATCGCCTGCTGTGCCTCACTATATTGACAGAGAAATAAGGACGCCTGCTAGGCCAGGTGGGGGAACAGAGAAGGGCAGCAGCAGCGAGCAGGGGCTGCGACAGCCTCCTGGAGCTGTCAGCAGAGAGGACCAGCAAGACTGCAAGCCATTGGTGCCACATAGCCCGTGACTGCCTGGGGCCACTCTAGCTACCGACAGCCCCAGAGCTCCCCAGCCTGCAGCAGCAGCCACCACCAGCCTGGCTCTGTCCTCAGTCTGGAGTCAGAGAGGGCCATGGGCAGCCTGCACAAGATGAGAACACTGAACCGCGCCACCCCACAGAGGCAAGCTCTAGAAACTCCCCCTGCTCTACTGGCCATCACAGCTCAGCCCAGACACCAACACCCTGATGTCCATTAGCAGAGCATGTACATCCGGGGGAGGAAGCACACAGCTTGGCCCTGTCTGGAGGCTTACAGTAACTCATCTCTCCTCTCTCCTAATCTCTCAGAACCAACAGCACCCTATGACACCTGAGACCAGAGGACCAAGAATCCTATGCTCCCATCCCCACATGATCTAATCCACACCCTTAGAAGGGAACTCTGCCGCCTCCCACCAATAAGGCTCAAGACGGGTCAGGAAGCCCTGTGTGCCGGGCTCCTCTCCTCCCACACATATGCTTCCTAGCTGGCTAAGGCCCTCAGAAGTTGCATAGTAACTTCTCCTATAGGACTGACACCCAGCACAGTTTTTTCAGTTCAGTGAATTTTAACAAAAGATTACACCGTGTCACTGCACAGAGATGGGGGACATTTTAATCACCCCTATGCCTCTCCCTCCCCGCTCCCCAGAGGTGACCACCTTGACTTGTACAATAATCAATGTGCTGTTCCTGTTCCAAGGCATCTCCTAAGTGGACTCTCACAGAATATGTGGTCTTTCATGTCCAGCTTCTTCCACAATAGCTGGAAAGCCCACCCTCCTCCCTGCTTCTTATTGAGGAGAATTCCATGATAAGGATGGATTTATTACAGCTGTTTGGTCTATTCGCCTGCCGGGAAATATTTACGTTTTCCCAGTGTTTGCTGTGAGCAGAGGTGCTGTGAGCACATATGTTTGAGTCTTTCTGTCAGCGTATTTCACACTCTTCCTGGGCAGGTACACCTAGGAGCGGAACTGGCAGGTATGGCCAGTGCCAAGCATTCCCAGAGTCGTCAGCCTGGACGTCTTCCAGCAGTGTGTGCATTTCTGTCTTTCTATCATAATTTGCTGTTATTTCTCCAGGAGTGTTACACAATTTGGCTTCGCTCAGCATTTTCCAAATTTACTGAGCACTTAAAATATATCCTGAAAGTAAGACCTAGCTAGATAAACAGTCAGCCTCGAAAGCTAAGGATAAAAAATGCAAGCCCCACTCAGCCTGTCCCTGCCTTACCTGCCATCACCGGTCGCTTGATTGGTGGCAGAGCAGGGTGGAAGAGTTGGTATGCCATAGAATCTATTTTGGATACAGAGGCTCTAGACCTTTGATCAGAACTGGGATAAACCAAGACCTTAGCTAGAATCAGAAATTACCAGATACAGGAGCCAGAGAAGCTCGGAAGGCAATAACTTAGGGATAACTTAGAAAGAAAAGCAATAAGAGAATACAAAAGATGGACTCAACAGCCACCACATCAGCAAAGAAGGATGAGGCTAATTGGAATAAGTGAAAAATCAAAAGATGGCAAAAAGGGCATTTTAATGAGACCTGTTTACAGAAATAACAACAAAATTACAAGAGCTGGCCAAATAGCTCAGCAGATTAAAGCTCCTGCAAGCAGGTAAAGGGACCAGGAGTTTGATCCCTAGGCCTGCTGTGTGGGCCCCACCCCCAGGGAGCACTGAGACAGTGATTGAGACTAGACATGGTGGAGGCACCTGTAACTCCAGCTCTTGGGAGGCTATAAACAGGAGGATCGTTAGGAGTCTGATCTAGTACTGAGACCCTAAACATCCTGTAGACCCTTCCCTAAAATCAAAAAAGAAAAAAATAACAAAAACATTTCAAAAATGGAGAAAGAAATAAACACACAGATAAATGAGGTATGTAGAAACCTAAATTACCATCATGAAAAGAGAAGCTCTCCATGTCACATTGTAGTTGAAAAACCAGAAGTTCAACATGGGGACAGATCTTAAAAGCTGTTAGAGAAAAGCATGAATCACTTATAAAGGTAAACCCACTCGAGTTATATCAGACTCAACACAAGCCTTAAGAGGAAAGTGATGGATGATGTAGAGTGTGCCTAAGGAGAGTCACATGGAGAGAAAACATTC
>NDGN011160986.1:0-13967 GCA_002564285.1 Tympanoctomys barrerae | reverse complement strand
TTTATTTCAGAAGCTGTTGATTCATTGATTTCAGCTATGTGGTTCCCAATTTGTTCTGTGTTACTGTCCTCTGCACTTGTTATGCGCAGACTTTGGTTTTGATATCCATTTTGCTCCTTCTCATTGTCATTTTGTGTAGTACTCTCTTCTGACCTTTGCTGTAGATATTTGTTGCTGTTAGAACCTTAGCCCCTACTGAAATTCAGGTGCAGATCTACAAAGTTTGGATTTTTCCAGTTGTGCCTGGCTTGGATCTGGCTGCTCTGTTCAGCTCCTTCCTTCTGCTGCCCTTGGGGTTGAACCTGTTTTGCCCCTCTGGCAAGATGTTCTGCTCCTGGACTAGCTGAGTGGTTCTGTTCCAGACACTGTCATCAGGGATTGCAGTGGCAGGGTTTCTCCCCAGGCCTGTGTGCCAGACCTGAGCTGAGTCTGGAGGGGACAAGATAGAGTTGTTGGGAGAGGCCGCTCTCCCACTCACTCACCAGGCCTGGGCTAGGACTGGATCTGGGGGTTCCCGGAACGCGAAAGATATTCCTACTCTGTGGGCGCGGTATGGCGGGTACTATGGAGTGATGGGGTGTGTCCCAAGAGGGTGAAAGAGGGTGTCATCCACACTGCGCCTGTGCTGGGACCAGTAGGTCACACCAGCACAGGATAGCCAGAAGCTTTCCCATGCACTCACTGGGCCTGTGTTAGGACTGGATCTGGGGTTTCCCGGTATGTGGCAGAAATTCCTACTCTGTAGGCTGGGTAGGGGAGGTGCTGCGGTGGGGGGCATCCCAAGGGTGTGGAAGAGGGTCTCACCCATGCTGCACCTGGGCTGGGACCAGTAGGTCTTGCTGTTGTGGGGTGGCTGGAAGTTCTCCCAAATACTCACCAGGCTTGGGCTAGGATTGGGTCTCTAATTAAATATTATAAGTACAATGTAATAAGAACATATTTCAATAGGATATAGTGTACTTTTGTATGTAAGATATTACAGAACATTATGTAATTCTTTCTCTGTCATATATACACTGTTTTCGCCACTTTATTCAATCTCTTTCCTTTTTTCAACATGAGCAATTTGGAGTGGAGTTCCTGTGCAACTTAAGATCCTGAGACATTAGAACTCTTAGTTATTTTCCTCAGATATTGATAGAAAAATAGCAAGATATAACCTAGGTTTGGAGATAAAGATTATAAAATACTCAGTACAAAGCAGACATTTAACTGGTGGATATAATCAAAATGATTATTAGGCAAAGTAATGGAGTTTTTCCCTAATGATTCTATCAAGATGTAAGGGCTCAGAAAAATACCATAAAAGAAGAAAAATTTTTTTGTTGTAAATTCTGTCTGATGGCTAAGGATATTAACCACTGAAGACATTGTAAAAAAAAGATAAAGCTAGACTAAGTTATATTTTCAAAAATAGTAAGACCTGAAATGCCTTCATGGAAATACTATGATATTTAATCTTTCTTTTTGATAGTGAAATCAGAAATCCTCAAACTACATTTTAAATTTTATATTAAAAGTTAAGCAAAGAAGAGAAAGTACAGTTTCCTTAGAAATAATCATAGTTCATGTAGATAGTCATAGGGCTACAACAGCAAAATGAGGTTATGTAAGTTGTATGAAAGTTTGCAGAAAGCCTACGTAAGATATTATAGAACATAATATGATTCTTTCTCTGTAGTACACTCACTGTTTTGGCCAATTTATTCAATCTCTCTCCTTAAGTCTAAGTTAGGAACAAATGATATAGAAACCTAAGTCATTCGCTTCACATGAAGCAATTCTGAAGACAAAGGCAAATCCATTCATCCTGCATAGAAATATTTAGAAAGGTGTCGTGTAAATACAGCACTACAGTACAGGTGTTGTGGAATGCCTGTTTTCAATTTTAACTCCCTTTACCATATGAGAAATCTTTAAGGAGTGGTTACAATGAGTGTATTAATTTTTCATTCTTGGGAATAGCATTAAGAAATGTATTAAGATATGTTTATAGCTCAGCATAGAGATGTGAGTTTCTGAGTAATATTCATTCTCTGCCAGATAGAATGAGGGATTCTTGCAAAAATGGTTGATTCCAGAGCTAGGGCGGGGAAGCCCATGGAGAGTCTGAAACATCTTATTAATCCAAGGAGCAAAATTCCTCAAACATTTAAGGAACATAGCGGAAACTTCCGGGAACCAGGGTAAAGAACCACCTTAGGTCCAACCTATGAAATTTTAGGTATCAAAATAAATATTTATTTATTGTAAAGGACAGTGACTCATTGACAAGTCTTCTTTGATACAAATAATCATCATAATAATAGTGGAAGAGAAAGCTCTTTTTAACAGTACGCTGCCAACTAATAAATATAGAAAGAATGATGAGATCAGAAAATCATCGCTGGGTGCTGGTAACTAAATATCAACAAGATCTGGATATTCAATGATCTGAGTGCTTTTATATGGCAGATGTACATACCTACCAATGGCTTCTCTAGTGTTATGATTGTGCCATGGAGAGTCTCGGCTAACGAGACTTTATTATTTATTTATTTATTTGTATTTTAGTACCAGGTCTACAGGGTCTCACTACGTAGACTGGACTTGTAGTGATCCTCCTGTGTTCAGCCTGTCTACAGCCTCCCAAGTGCTGGGGTTACAGGTGTAGGCCACCACTCCCAGTCTCAATCTCTGTCTCAGCATGGCATGGGGGGGGGTGGTGATGCCAGGCATTGAATCTCGGCCACTGTGTTTGCCTAAGCAGGTGCTTTAATCCGCTGAGCTATTTGGCCAGCCCTTTAATGAAGCTTTAAATTGTTAAATCTAACTTAACTAATCTTAGGGCAAAATTTTTTATTATACCTACTTAAATGATATGCACTAAGATTCAGTAATTGCTAAATACATCAAATCAAAAGTATCAAGGATATAAAGTTACGGTAAATAATCTACTTCACTCTGTTATGATGAAACGGTACTGACAAGTTTGTGGGCTAACATGCTGGCTACGGTGGCCTAAAAGACAATGAATTTTAAATGAATTTGTTGAGTTCTCTCAAATGATCTATGAGTCAGATGGCTGTTGAAGAAACTTTTATGAACAAAAATAGTTAAATCATATTGAGACTAATTTCTGAAAGTAATGATGGGGAGAAAATCTGGTATAATAGGAAGAATTTTCAACGATAAATCCTAACTGCAACCAATTGCATGAACTCCTGAGGTTGGCATCTTGTACTGTGGCAACTCTGATGACCATGGAGGTGTCCTGGTTCATACGGACATCACATTTTCTTATTTACAGCAAAGGATACACCATGTTTCATAGGAAGTCACATTAATTCTTTCTGGTAAGACACATGGGAGAGGCAGCTTTGACAAGAAGTTTAGGTGGTATGACAAGGGGAGAAGCCACATGATTCAGGGCTGTCTGCAGCCACCTCTACTGAGGTTCTCAGTGTGGGTTTCTAGGGTTGTGGAAGAGGAGGCTGAGTGGGCTGAGTGGCTCAGCCTTCAGAGGTGGGAATGTATTCTCTCTGAACTGCCGCATAGTACAAGTTTTTCTTGTCCACCTACTGGCCAGAACTATCCACTGTGCTTGCAAAATTGAATGCACGAAGTGCAAGCATTCTGAAACGTTGAGGCAAGAGGATTGCATGTTCAAGCCCAGACTGGGGAGTTTAGTTACTAAGCAAGATCCCATCGCAGAATCAAAACAGGGCTAGAGTTAGAGTTAAAGTGTAGGCCGTGGGTTCAATATCCAGTACTGAAAAAAAAAAGAGGGAAATGATATGTTAAGTACAAGGACATGTTTTGATATAAATGTTAGTATTCCATGCCCCTTAGCAGTGAACTGAGATCGTAGAGATATAACATGCATTCATAGTGGAAATTCAGCTGCTACTAAACAAGTTGTTTATTTCCTATAAATATAATGGGATGTTACATTTCCTAAAATGAATTTAAATTACATAATACCTTGTGTTGGAAATGGGAATCTATTTGCTTTGCCAGAAATACTTACTGGTTATTTCTCAAGCAAATGAAAATAGATGCAGACGGTGTAAACCATATCATATAATTGTATCACATAATTGCAATGGGTACAAAATACATTAGTAGCAAAAACATTAGTAAGCTCATTCCTTTTTATGTAACAAATCTCCAAATCACCTGGGACAGCATCCAATTTCTGGGATCCATAGGGAGAGATCCTCACTCATACAGTGTACATTTACATGTGTATTACATGAAACTTCTCAGTAACATACTCTATGAGCAACTGCATGGATCTAGAAGGATTTTCCACCAGTAACCATGACTTTATATTCTTCTCAAAGGCAAAGTACATGTAGAGGTAGGAAAAGAGGATATCTGATTATTCCTCCATGTGGTATTCTACACACAGCTGAGTAAAGTGTCCCTGTGAGAGGCTGGCCTGCCAAGTCATAGAGCATAAAGCTGGGACACAGACCTTACTCTGGTCATGCAAATACACTTGAAATTTTACTCATAAATTACTTAATTGCCAACAATCGGCTTATACACACAGAAGTCAAACCAACTGGTCACTCAAGGCTGATTCTAGTCAAAAGGACTTGTATAATTTATGAACTTTATAGTTTTTGTTGACCGAATGGGTTAACCACTTCAGACTAATTGATGAAAATTTCATCAATAATACATGATGTAGGTTGACTAATTGTTTGTCAATGTACTTCTAAATGTTTAATTCAAAGGACTTTAAAGACAAGCAGGACTATGAAAAGGTAAAGTAGGAATGCTTTCTGTATTGGGCTGCCATTGTTAATTGTTTCAAAGATTTCCAATATTCTCACATAATCCTTTTTTTAGCTACTGTACCAAAAATTTAACATTATGTTGTTTACTCACCCATGTCTGCAGAGTGCAGAACAATGAAATATGTTTTCTGGCCTTGAGGAATTAATGATTCTTTGGGTGTATATTTTGTGGTAAAATAAGAGCTTCATCCTGGGAAGCTTTGCCTTCACAGACTTCCTGGGGAGACCCCCTGGCTCACCATGAGAGAGAATACTTCTAGGAGTAGGGGAAGTGAGGGAGTTTTCAGTGTGTGCCTAACTTGTATGTAAACTAAGCCAGGCTATGTCAGAGTGCTACTTCCAGCTTCTTGTCAGTAAGAGGAAGGTAGCATGGTCATTTTCTTTCATTGCTGAATGGAAGGTACAATGCACATTTCCATGGGGTTAGCAAGACCCAGATAAATGTCAGCACTTCATGTCCATCTATAAAAGGAGAGCCAATCTGAGATGCTGGCTAAAGGAGGATGTCGGGGCTCAGAGCAGCAGCAAACTGAACAGAGAGTACAAGAAATAGAGGACTGAGTTGGTATTGGTGAGTGGAAAACAGGCTGGAGCCAAGCAAGCCCGAGGCAGGAGTGAGAACGTTTGCCAGCATGAGCTGTCTGCAGTCCCCTCCTCTCCAGTCTCGGATTCCCAGGCACTCAGGCTTTGAGCACTCAGTGCAGCAGGTGGATGTGTACAACATATTAAAGACAACTCAGTGCACACAGAATACACAATAACATTCAAAGGCTTCCTTATTTAAAATAAACATGCATAACTATGTGGAAGTGACTTGTTCAAAACAAGTGATGGTCCATTTCCCTCAGTGCACACATCTTGTTAGGTAAAGAGCTGTCTAGCCTAGAGTGTCTAAGAAGTTGGCCACTCCCTCCTTCTGCAAGTGAGTTCTTCGTCCTCCTCCAAGATCACTGTGGTGATCATTCAGGCTGAGCAGGCTCTGAATGCTGCTAGAGACAAAACCAACATATCTTGTCTGGAGGTTTTCAGCACCATGACTACTCATTATTACTGTTCTGGGTGCTCACTGTCTTTCATGCTTTCTCCTTCGTTCTGTTCCGTCTTCCATACTTGATCCACTGGTCAGATATTATCTGAGAGTTAGACCTAGAGGAGGCTCTGCATCCTCACAGGTAGGCAAAGCACAGATCCCTTCTGGAGCTGGCCATTCATAGAGCTCACCCTTTTACCAGGGCCCTGTTAATCTGGCATGTACAGAAGGTGCTGTGACAAAGCATGGGGTGACCCCTTCTCTTCCTGGGGTGAAGAACCAGGACACCTTCTAATTCCATCTTAATATGATCAGGCTGTCCAGGTGAAAGAGCAGTATGATGAAGCAGAGGGAGAAACAGGCTGGTACACAAGGAGAGGAGAGTGTGCTAAGTGAGCTGAATCAGGGCCTCATTGGACCCATCAGTAGGAAATGGTCACCCATCTCCATCATTTCTTAGCTCGTTTTTGTCAGAACACAGTCCAGTGGGTTCTCAGGAATGGTGTTTCTGAACTTCTGGAGTTCCCAGCCTTCAGCTTCCATGACTGGGGCCTCTTTTGTTCACCCTTATGCATGGAGGGTGGTAAGATCTAAACACTTCCACTGTAAAACTCGTTGACCAGTGTTGACCAGGGAAAAAGAGGAAAGTAGCAGAGGCCAGGAGTGGCAGAAGCTGGCTAAGTGTGGAAAAGTCCAGAACAGAGGGCAACAGGAGGCCACAGTTCCTGCTGCACCCTTCAGGAACACCGTGTCCTCTGCACTGCAAGTGATTTCAGTGTCTACCATTTCACAGCTAAGGAAAGGATGGATGTGAGAAGAGAAGAGAGAAGAGAATGAGGAAGAGGGAACCGTGGTCGCTCAGTATGGGAGGCAAGCGCAGCATGGGAGGTTACGTGTTTAATTAGTCACAGGCACCTTTGAAGGACAGTGTTACAATCCACTTTTGACAGCTGAGGACTCCCTCGGAGGTGGAGAACCACAATCACCCTCCATTATGGTCTGATTTATCACCATTGTGCTGCAGGTGGTGATCATTAATGTAGCCCAAAGCTAAAGAGGCAGATGCACTTTCTACCACATCTACGAGCAATGTTCCCATGGACACATCATGACAAGAGCCCACCCGGGCTCAGAAGCACCAGGGAAGCTGACGTTAACCTTGGAATTGCTTGTGTAATTCCATCACATACAACATTACTTGTGTTGCAAAATGATGCCAAAGTGTGGAGCCCCAGAGATACTTCATTCTTGCTGGTAATCATAAATTTCAGAGTCTAATACTTGTTGCTGTATTTAAATTTAACATTAAGCCTTCTGTGTATTTAATACAAAATTAAAATTCTTCTACAGAAGTTAGAAATTATTGGGTCTTAAATACCACGATCTTTTAAATCTTTATTTTGTCTTTGGTAATCATTTAGTACTGAAAATATATTTAAAAGGATATCTAGGATTTTTCATTGCATGACACCTAATTCTTATTATTGGCATTGAATGGTTAAACCTTCACGTTGGCTCAGAAAGATGAGCACAATTGACAGTAGTCTTGTTTTGGGTGTGGAGTACTGGGAGTAGAAGCCAGGGCCTTCCCACTGACCTTTACCATCAGCCTTTTTAATGTAATTTTTATGAAACATGTTGTTATGTTGTGCAGGCTGGACTCAAGCTTGTGGTCCTCTTTCCTTAGCCTCCTCCCAGAGTGATGGGTTTCCAGGCATATGCCAGCAAGCCCTTGTCTCTCTGTAACAGTACTCTTAAGCCACTGGACCTCTGCTCCCAAAATAGTGGAAGAGGTAGAAACACAAATATTTCAATTTACTATTTTTTTTAAGCTGACCTTTCTGGTTGGTTTTCTCCTTTTGCTTGAATTTAAGTTTTTCAAATGTTACATAATAATGTAAACATTGGTACAGAGTTATGTGATTCCACATGGTATTCTGATATGCACATATACTTGTGTGATGTTTAAATCAAGGTAAATACACAGATTTCATTACTCTTTTTCAGTGTCATGAAACCCACATATAAACCAGCTAATCAATATTATGAAGTCATTGCCCTTCCTTCATGTGTCTTCTTAGCTGAATGGTCAAAAATTAGCTAAGCATACATTTTATCTCTCAGTGTTTTACTCTGTTTACATTGTATTCTGTTTACTTTCTTGGCTCTATTTTTTACCATGGATCTATGTATCTGTTTTTATGTGAGTACCACCTCGTTTTGTTTGCTACAGTTTTGTGGTATAATTTGAAATCAGAAAATATGATATTTCGAACTTTAATGTTCTTTCATTGGATTATTTTAGCTATCTATGATCTTCAGGCTATTTTAGGACCATACATCATTTCATATAAATTATAGAATAAATTTTTCATTTTATGAAAAGTGTCATAGGAATTTTCATAAGAATTGCACTGAATTTGGAGCAATATTCATCCTTACAACTCGGCAGCACAGGATACCTTTCTATTTCTCTGTGCCTTCCTCAGTTTCTCTAATCACTTTTTCATACTTGCCAATGTGTATATTTTTTTACTTCCTCAGCCAAACTTATTTTAAGGATATTTTTTTCTTGATGTTTTTAAAATGAGGTTGGATTCTTGATTTCCTTTTCAGATAGATCTCTGTTGCCGTCAACATATTTGACTGATTTTCTTGTGCTAGTTTTATATTCTGCTACTTTACTGAACTAGTTCATCATTGCAGCTTTTTCCAGTCTCACTTTTTCCCTAAGAGATAAAGTCATCCAGAAATAGAGATAATTACTCTTCCTTTCTGATGTGGATGTCTCCTGTTTCTTTCCCTTGTCAGATTTCTCCTGCTAGTTCTTCCCTTACTGTCAGCATCAAATAGAAGCGTGGAGAAGGTAATTTTCACAGAATGTTGGCTATGATTTTGAATTGTTTTCCCCAAATTTAACTGCCAGTCATGATAGTTTTCAGAGTGATGGAACATTGGCAGGGTTTTGGCAGAAAAATTAGGTCTTGGAGGCAAGCCTTTGAAGGGATTTGGTGATCCTATTTTTCTTCTCAGTATCCATGAGCTGACTAGGCCTCCTGTGCCACACACCTTTACCATGATGTACTGTTGTCACTATGTTTCCAAACCATCAGGGTCAAGAAGTTATGAACTGAAACCGTGAATAAAAACAAACCTTTGTTCCTTATAATCTGATGGTCTCAGGCACTTTGTTATAGTAACAGACCCATATCAAGTAACCTTTATTCCTACCTTTCATGACCAAATGGCATTTATTCTTGAGATGAAAAGTTTTTTTCTCATATATAAATAACTCAGGGTGACACACCGCATTAACAGGATGAAGGTCATAAAGCACATTATCTCAACAGGTGCAGAAAAAGTGTTTGACAAAATGTAATGTGCTTTCATGATTAAGCTCTCAACTAAATAGATATAGAAAGAGTTATTCTCATCACACTAAAGCCCATGATTAACATCATAATCATTGAGTGAAAGCTAGGAGCTTTTCCCCTGACAGCTAGAACAAGGCATGGATGTCAATCTTGCCGTTGTCTAATTCACGGTTTCTGCAGTGTACATTTCTCTGGTGCAAAGCAACATGTAACACTGGGGTCTGGGGGAAGGGTGGGCTGCTGATCCCCAGGCCCTGTGGCTCTTTCATACTTGACATAGTAAACCTCATTTTGGCTACAATCACCTCTTTTGGACATTTCAGTTCCATGCAATTAGATTTTTGATAAGATAGGAGGAAAAACAACAAAGAGGCCATTAAAAAATATCTATGTTAATAATTTGAAACTGCAATGCAATTTGACAACTGACCTTTACAAGAAAAAATGAGCTAAATCTACCTGGGGAAGTTATTACCTTGTAAAGGTTGATTCAGCTAAAAATCTTTTATCAAAATGGCAGTCAGTAAGGTTGTAATATTAAAAATAAATTGAGAAGACCTGTGCTTTTTGCCTGAAATGGCTGCACCAGAGACAGCCCCACATGACTGAGATCCTGCAGCTCCTGTGTTTTCCTACATCTTGCTGGAAGATCGTCCTCCATGGAGCAACCTCTCCGCAGGGTGGTCAGGTGGGGGACAGCGCAGATCTGAGGCCAGCAGGGGCCTTGTGGGAACTTCATAGAGGAAGAAAAAGGGCTTGGGAGGATCAGGAGAGTGGCACAGAAGCACAGGCATGCATTTGGGTTCCCCGGGCTGGATTTTGTCTGAACAGGCGAATGCATAAAATGAACCTAAGGTGGAATTCCTTTACCTAAAACATCACAAAGACATTTTCCAGGTTCTACTTCAGAATTAGCCTTCAAGAAGCCAAGACCTAGCAAATACAGTAATGGGAAGACCCTGGGCTCAGGTGGATAAGAAAAGGCTCAGTGTGAGATCCTTAACATAGACCCTTGCAGTGTCCACAGTGTGCAGTGTGTGCTACTTTGAAATGCTTAAAGCCAACTTGCAAATACATGGTTTATTGAACCATACGAGGATCAGGGTATTTCAAGCCAAGAATTAAATTTCAGGGTTTATATTCTTGTCTACATGTGTATAGAATGGGAATTATTTGTGTACCCTGTTAAGCATGTCACACAAGGCAAAACCTCACTGCTCAGTAAACAAAATATTTAATGTGCCCTGTGGTGGAGGGACATTTTCCAAGGAGCAGTGTTAGGATGGGAAACATTTGACTTTTAAAGAATTGCATATATTCAAGATGTACTGTATGATATTTTGACAAATATATACATAGTGCAATCATGACCATTTTCAAGAACATTAGTGTTTTTTAGCATAATGAATGTTTTTGCTAAGCTTCTTTAGACACTGCCTTTAGATACTAATGTGCTCTCATTGTCCTAAATAAACGGTGTTTTCTAAGTGACAACTACTTTCTTCAAAAGCTAATAGAAGCTCCAATTCAGTTGATAAGACAACTGGCTGTGCCAAGAGCATGGGTGTCCCCTTTGAGCTGCAGACCCCCCGAGCATGTGACATGGATGAGACATAGCTGCCTCTGAAAGCTAGTGTGGCTTCAGGTAGTGTGTGCTTCAAGGCTTTTCCAAGGATTGTAATGATTGTTGTTCGCATGCCTGCAAGGAATTCCAAAGTGTCCGGTTAACACAAGATGCATGGAATTCTGCTCTAGGTTCACTGGAAATTACTCAAATTTCAGTACTTCTGAAGATTAGGAAACAAATCGGCAAAATTATGAGTTGTAGGCCCTAATTGCTTCACTGATATGATAACCACCAAAAAGAACAGTTGAAATAGTTGCTGCACATTTGTTGCCTTTTAGAGCCAGGGGTGTAAGCACATTATGTCATGATACTGCCATGAGAACGTCAGCGAGTGCGCAGCGTCGACGGACAATTCAGTGACACGATCCTTTCTCTATACACTGAGAAAGCAAATTCAGTCTTAGCTGTAATACGACAGCTGTCTCCCAGCATTGTCCAGCACTGAGATTGCCTTCAGGGACACGGCATAAATGGGACCTCAGCGTCTGCCTAACTTCCTAGCTAGATCACAGGCAACTGCCCGTGGTACTACAGAAAAAATCAGCTCAGAATGGCTTTGTGCATCGCAGTGAAACAAAATCCTTTATTATCAATTTCTATAGCAATTCTCCCAAAATGCAATTCTGTTCATTTTTATATCCATGCTTTAAGGAAATAATAAAAACAATATAAACATGTGAGATCTTAGTGTAAGCCAGCACTATACAACTCCTTTGCTTCTCATGTCAGGTGCTATCTGAGAGCTTATAAATCAATTGCGTTTAGATATCATGCAATGTAAAAGCATCTTGTGGTTTTTGAACACTCAGTGCTTTCTTATCTTATGATATTCACCTTAATTCCTTCTTATATGAAGCTGTAAAATTCGTTGGAATAATTCATTCAGCATTTCCAGTGATTCTATTCAGCTCTTAAAGTCCAGCTGCAAGAGAAGCTCATTGTAGACCAATCATACTCTTATATTTGCAATAACTTTTAGCAACATACAAGCGAAAAACTCACTTGAAAAAACCAGCTGGTGGAGTTTAGAGACTGCACTTCCAATTCTGCAGCTTTTGCCATGACAAAGACAGACACTGTGTGCTGCTCAGAAGTGGAGTGAGGTAACTGACAACCCCTGGATAGCTTTTCATGTTAGAGAATGAATACTATGCTTGGCCACGAAATGAAATGGCCACTGTCACACGCCCAGCTCAAGCAGTGTCCTTCCTAGACCCAGTGGAGCTTAGGCTCCAGAAGACTTTTGGTACAAAGTAGAGAGGGGCCTGAATAGGGAGAAACAGAAGAGAAGAGATGTGCTGTACAAGCAGTAGATACCAAGGGAAAGTGACACGGAGAGGTCTGTTATTCCTCTCACTCATCTTCTACACTTCCATGCAACAGAATTGATGAAGGGAGTGGAGAGAGATCTGTGATCTTACTACAAAACAAAGCACCAAGGTTGAATAAAAAGTAACAAGTGCTCCTTCTAATACATCTTCCTACTGTGTGGCAGGAGCCTATTCGCCCAGCTTATTGGGGTCACAGTAAGGCTATTGGTGGCCCAGAGCCACTAGGGTGTGGCTTCTCCCTTCACTTGAAGGTAAAAAGGCAAGATCCTGCAGCCCACTTTCTCGCCTCAACTCTACTTCCCTGTCCCCTTTAGTCAGTGTATGGGCAGTGGCTCTAAAGCACCAATTTTGCCCTCTTAAACCCTAGAAATGGAGAGTAATTAGAAGAGTAGACTAGTTACTTAGGCTACTAAGCTTCAATACTACTTTGGTTCATCTCTTTTTCCATTTCTCTTCCTGTGCCATATTGTTCAAAGTAGTTCATCTGGAATTCTGCAGAAATCCAACCACAACTTTAGGAAATTATACCAATAATTGCATAAAGATATTTCAGTGATAAAATCTCAACCCCAAATTGAATATTCATCATGCCCTACTGTCAAAATTTCACAGAGATGTTAAAATTCAAATATTAAATGGCCTTAAAAGTTAATTTCTTTAGTTTAAGTTTCAAACATCTTGCTCCTGCAAGATACAAGTCCAAAGGAATTAAATTAAACTTTCTTATTCTAATTAGCTTGATAAAAAGGGCTTTTCCTGAATTTAAAAATTGAGGAATTTCTTATGGTAGGAGTTTGGACTTCTAAGTCTGATTTGAGATTCTTATATCAAATACCTTTTAAAAGAGAAAGCACTTAGCTTAGATGACTTCACTGATAAATTGCTCCAACTAGACAGAAAAGAAATAAAGCCAGTTCTTTACAATATTCTTCAGAAAATCAAAGCAGAAGAGACACATTTTGACTCGCTTTGTGACATCAGCATTGTACTTCTAGTCAAGCTACACAATGGGATTACAAGAAGTGAGTACTGTAAGCCATACTGCTCATGACTATGTAGTCTGAAAGCCACAAAATATTACCAGAATGAATATTGAAATATGAATGATAACTACACACCTCAGCTAGTTGGTATTTTCTCCAGGTAAGAAAGACTGACTAAACTCATATATTTATATTAATTGATGTCAAAAACCATTTGGCATAATCTAACATTCGTCGAAAAATTCCTTGTAGACTAGGATTGCAGGGAAATTCATCAATTTCTGATAGCATGTCTCGGAAACCTACAGATACAGGACTATCTAAGAGCAGTGAGGCCTTAGACTCCATTGCATAAGGCACCCTTAAGTTGAAGAACAAAGCAAGGTAACTTTTTCTTTCTTTCTTTCTTTTTTAAATTATTTTTTGTGGCTGGCTCAGCCCACCCTGGGGGTGAGGCTAGCACAGCATGTGGTGCTGGGGATTGAACTGTGGTCCTTGTGCACTTGCCTATGCTTACTTAAGCGAGTGCTTTAGACTGCTGAGCTACCTCACTGGCCCAGGAAATTTTTTCTTAATACTCTCAGCCATCACATTCAATAAAAGAAAAAGGACATAAGAGGTTTACAGCTTTTGAAAGTTGAACACTGAATTTGTTTACAAATGGCATGAATACAAAGAATATACAGAACAGAAACACATATAAATCAAAACAGTGGAAGTGTTAAGTGAGTATATAGTAAGGTAATCATATGAAAATAAGACATGGGGGGAGAAGGAGATGGCTCAGTAGAATAAGTGCTTCCCTGGCAAGTGCAAGGGCCTGAGTTCAATCCCT
>NDGN011160968.1:0-10127 GCA_002564285.1 Tympanoctomys barrerae | reverse complement strand
AAAGAAGAAATACAAATAGAAAGATATAATACAAGTGAAAGGAAAGCAGGATCTCAAGGCCTAGCACTCTCCTGAGTTTATAAGAGAACCCTGTGGATAGTATTATAACACAAGTTCAGAACAGTATTTGTGTGCATCCTTTTCAGTTGCTCCTCATATTGTAATTTTTGAATTCTGATCTTTTTTGGGAGGGGTGGTTCTTAGGGGATGTTAGCCATTCAGAAGTCACCTCTACAAAAATTTGAATTTTGAGCTATTTGAGAAACCTGGACTCAGTCTTGGAAACTTGTCTATCGTCTTCTTCCTGGTACCCACTCTGGTAAAACCATCACTCATTAGAATGGTAAAAACATACATTGTGACAAGCCCATAAACAGCCTTCTATATAAATGTAAACACAGAGGCCGAATTGCCTCCAACACTGCAGCTCTTGCTCCCTAACTGTGCTTTATCGTCTTCATTCTTATTCATTTTGCTGACTCCCTACTGCAATATTCTGCCTGCCAGCTTCTCTTGCCTTAAAATAGTTGTTTGAGCAGCTGTGAATGTTCTCGATGACAATTGCTTTTGTGATTTACTCAAAATCCTGACAATTTTTAGGTCTGGAAGAATAAAAAGCCTAAGATCTCTGGGGATATCATATCGCTGTTTAAGATCATATTTAATCTTTCTGTACTGCCTTCCCTTAGTACTTTTCTGTTTCAGTACACTGCCGTAGGAGTTTTGAAAGACTACCTCGACCATCTCCCTGTTTGACAGGTATTCTCTCGAAGCTCTGTTCTTTTATTTTTGTTTGGTGCCCTGTAATGTCTCAAATTTTTCTTTACCTGTATTCACTAAGAATAGTAGGCAATTTCTTAGCTTGCAGAACATAATTTGTCCTCTCACATTTATATTCTAAGTTATCATTAAGCTATCTGTTGAATATTTGAGGATTATTGTTTAGAAAAGGTCATCAGTACTAGACAATTTTTGGATGATAGCAGGAAAATGAGAAAATTAAGAAGCACCTGTTGGTCTTGGATCTGGAGTATCTGCATGTATTATGTATTAGAGAGGGACTCCTAATTTGCAGATCTCGTCAGTGTCATTTTATGATACCTTGACAAAGAAGAACTGCATTTCTAATTTTAAAAAGTCACTGTTTTTGCATAGGCAAATTAGTAAGGAAAAAATGTCTATTATAACTTGGCAAGAAGTCCACAATTATGCAGTGATATCAGATATTTGACATTAGCATAAAGTTAAAAAATTGGTCCAAATGAGGCAAATGTGTCTTATTTACATTGATAATAAATATTGCTTGTGTTTTAAACATAGAGAGAGACCTTATGAAAATTTTACAAGCTCTTCATGATTTGTCTCATTTAACTCCTACAAAAAGAATTGAAGCGCTAGCCAAAAAGCTCAGCAGATTAAAGCATCTGTAAGCAGGCACAAGGGCTGGGGGTTCTATCCCTGGGCCTGTAGTGCCGGCCCCGCCCCTGTGGCATGCTAACATGGCAATTGAGACTGCTTGGTGGTGCACACCTGTAATCCCAGCTTTTGGGAGGCTGTAAACAGGTGGATTACTATGAGTCTGTTCTAGTAGTGAGACACTGAACACCCTGTAAACCCTTCCCTAAAAAATACAAAAAAAGAGAGAAAATCAACACTAGAGATAGTTGCCCATTCCCCCGCCTACCACCCCCCAAAGGAGTGAGGAAACAATATCTACAATTTCATCTAAATAGTTTCCATATTTTGTATTATTATCAAAAATCCTACAAGTCTATTGAGTTTGCATGGATAATCCTCCCATCACAGATAAGAACACTGACTCTTGGAGAGTAGAAAACCTTTCCCAACGTAGCTGTAAGCTCAGGGTTAGCTCAGGTCTGCAAGGACTGAGCAGTATGTGTATTCCAGCCTCTGTGCTCCTGAGGTGTCCTGAGCAGCCCTCAGCATGTTGTGGAAGCAGTTATTCGTGGGTTCCCACTTCCATTCTGCCTGTCTGTTGTGATGCAAGCCAGGAAATATTACCCCGGCATAAGTATGGTTCAAGTGTGGAAATGAGGTCGGGAGGCATTGTTAAATTACTGTGTTTTCAAGTCTGTCAGCAGAAGTATCTGGAGCATTGTCTTAGTCTGGTCAAACTGCTAAAGCAAAAAGACATGAATTTACAGCTTCTAAGTGACAGATACCTATTCCTCACAGTTTGGGATTCTGGGAAGTCTAAGATGAAGACACAGGCAGACAATAGGTCTGGGGAGGCTGCTTCATGAGTGTTACAATGTGTGGTCAAATATCCCCTGAGAGCCTTATAGAAGGAGGTTTATCATAGATGGCTGGGTCTAGAGTGTGACTGATTTGTGGTGCAATGTTGGGATTAAGGGTGTGTGATTCCTAAATCATTCCTCTGATTAGTATGATGCAGCCCCAATCCCAGCAGCCTGGATACAACATGAGACAGAAAGAGCTATTGTTGTCCCTTGCTTGTTTTGCTACCTTTTCCCCACCATTGAACTCTTTCTCTTCTGCAATGCCCCTCTACCATACCACCCTGCCTTATAGCCAGCCAATTGTAGCCCAAAACCTACCCAAATTGTGAGCTCAATAAATCTTTTCTCCTTTAACTTTGGATGTCAGGTATTTTGTCTCAACAACAAGAAAAGTAACAAAAACATCCAGTCATAAACGCTATCAGTTTGACATATCCTCAACATGGCACAGAAGCAAAGGAGATCTCAGGGGTCTCTTTCATGGATACTGATATGGTTTGTGGGGGCCTTAGCCCTCATGATCTGATCGCCTTTCAAAGACCCCATTTCCTAACACTATCACCTTGGGGTTTTAAGTTTCAACATATGATATTTGTATTTGAGTTTGTAGCAGTCACGTTTGGAAAAAAAAATTTCTTACCTCATGTTTGACAACTCAGTAGGTTTTAGGGTTCTGTAATGATTGATATGTTGTGTCAACTTGGTTGAATCTGCTCTGGCAACTGGCAGGGGCCTGAGAGGGCCCGTTCTGGGACCCGATGGGTCCACCCCAGGGTGACTCAGCACAAAATGACTGTAGAAAGGAGTTGAGAAGGCTTCTGTGCCCCACTTCTTTGGAGAAGTGCAGGTCTTGGTTGCACCACTTTGTGGCTGTGCCACTTTGAAGGAGCTTGGTCTTCACAGGTGCACTGAAGCACCAGTCTTCACAGTCAGTATAGAAGGAAGAAGGAGGTTTGATGAACACTGCAGCTGTTCTTTGTTGTTTTCTGCTGCCATGAACTGCTGCTATTTGCCAAGCCAGTGGAGTATAGACTGAAACCTCCAGAAACTATGAGCTAAATAAACCTTTTCTTCCTTCATTGTGGGTGTTGGGTATTTTGTCCCATCAACAAGTAAACAGTAAGACAGGTTCAGAAGGAAAGAACCAATGTAAAATTTTCCCCAAGTGATTCTCCTGGGAATCATTGGCTTAGATGTCTTCTTCTGTGCGATCATTTAAATTTATACCTTTACTAGTATGACTTGAAGGACTCCAATTTCATCTCATTGTCTTATTCTGCCACTTCACACCACTTCCCAACTTCAAAGAAATATTCCATTGTTGAAAGGTCCTTTCCATTATGTGGGTGCAGAAGTCTCTGAGTCTAGTCAATCATGTACAATCAGGAGGGATAGTATGGGGTTCATAAAGATAACATTAAGGCAGGTGTGGTGGCATATGTCTATAATCCAGCATTCAGGAAACTGAGGCAAGAAGATTGCCAAGAGTTCAAGGCCAGCCCTGGATACAAGTTGAGTTCAAATCCAACCTGATGTCCAAGGTGAGACCCTGCCACAAAAAAGGAAAGAAGAAAAACACCAGGTAACACTAATCAAGAGTCAGAGTCTTTTACCATAATGTGGCAATCTTATTTTATTCATCATTTTATACCCAGCACTTCTCACACAACCTGAAGATGAAAAGAATTAGCCTACTGTTTGCCTAAGTCTATTTTGCGTAAGTATAAATTATTTGCCCATCTGTCTTTGGTTCCTGTTTGTGTGAAATATCATTTTCCATCCTTTCACTTTTAGACTTCATGTATCTTTACTGATGAAGTAAGTATTTCATAGGCAGTATATGTATGGGTTTACTTTTGTCTACATTCAGTCAGTCTGTGTCTTTTAATATGGTTCTAAATACATACTAATGACAGAGCAATAGCAATATTGGTAATCCTGATTTATCATCATATATTATAAATATATATGTATTGAAACATCATATTATACCATATTCATATTTCTAACTGTTATTTTAATAAAACACTTAAAATGTGCTTAAAGAGATAAAAAATTAAATACATTAATATGATCATTACATATTATGTACATATATTGAATTTTCACACTACACCCTACAAATGCATATAGATAAATAATTTAAATAAAAATAAAAAGTCACCAACATTTATGCAGTGATTATTTCTTATTGGTCTTAATCTGTACAGAGCATCAGTACAATGGTGGATACAATGGATACCTTTGCTAGCAAACAATTCAGCCCTTGATTTGAAAGAATATATAATTCAATGAAGCAAATGGAACAATAAAAGAATCCAGGAATATATAGGATAACAGTCTTCAAGGTCAGCTACCAAATGTTGGGTTTTCAAAAGAGATTTCTACTTGTCATTTTTTCTCATTTCCTCAAGAAGAGAGTAAGAGAATGTGTAGCTGTCATTGGAGCAAACATTTTCTAACCATGTTCATCTCTCATTACTCCTTGCTGTAGGTCTAGACTAAGCTCATCAGATTGCTGTTCCTTCATACATCCTTCTCAGTTGGCCCAAGCAATTTTCTGAGGACCCTTTTAGCTCTACCTCTTCCACAGAGAATATTTGCATAACTCTGGCCCACTTCTCAGAGTTCTGAGAATAGTGCTTCCATTTGTGCACATTTTTGTATGACTTTCCTAAATTATCCTTTTCTTGCCTTTTCTACTTTACATATAGAGTATCCAAGAATAATTGTTGTAATTTTTTTTTCATGTTGGAATAGCTTAAACTTCTGGCTCAACCCACTTTGCTGACTGAAGACATGAACCTAGTGGAAAGCCCCTTCCAGCTCCTCTTTGTGCCTCTCTGGTGATGAGATTCTTTGAAGACCAGTCAGATAACATGGCCATTTCTCATCTTGAAAGCTCCCAATAATTGTGGCATTAAAAATGCAACTGTAGAATAAAGCCTTGTTCATCATTTCTGCTGCCCTGGAGACTTTGTGGTACATGATGGCAGATGGATTGGGGCTGTGATGCCCAAATACAATGTTGTATCTACTTCTGATCTCTCTCTCTCTCTCTCTCTCTCTCTCTCTCTCTCTCTCTCTCCTCTGACTGGTAAACTTTGATGTATTAAATTTTACACTTCAGAACCCATTTTCCTTTCATATATTCATACTCTAGGTTGTACAGGGTAGACTACTGTTAAAGACTTTCAGATGAATGATCAGATACGAAGGCAAAGTTTGTCACCAGTGACATGGGTGGCTTCTCATGAGTCCTTGATCGTGAACAGCTTTTGACTTTTCCCTCAATACTGAGGCTGTGGACAGTATAGAATAAATCTTTACTTTATCTACCCAATGCCTTTCAAAGGGGAATGTCATTGTCACGTTAACATTCAAGTTGACATTGTCATCTTTGGGATTTTATACCTTATTTTCATTGATTCATTTCACTTGAATCCTCTCATAAATGCAATCTTAGCACTGATAAGAAAAATCTTAGACATACAGACTGGTCTTAGACTGAATTACTAGAGACAGGTAAGCATATCAACCAAAAGAGCTTACCTAGCTAAATATCTCTATCTCTGTCTGTCTGTCTGTCTATCTGCCTAACTATTAAACAATTTTGAAGATACTTTGTCTTAATTTTCCTATGCCTCCTTCCTATTATACCAAGAAAATGTACAACATATTTTCATATGTATTCATTTTGTCAAATAATACTTGCTTACCATTCTAAATACTAAGATTAAAATTATACAAAATAAATGGTCTCTGACCTCAAGGAGTTTAGAGTCTAGAAAGGGATTGGTACTTTTCTGTGAAGGAGCTGAATAATAAGTATTTTTGGCTTTGTGGGCCATATATTCTCTGTCACAGCTACTTTGTCATTATACTGCAAAGCCAGCTAGAAAGTCTACACCCCATTTATCTGTCAAACACCTACTCATCATTAAGATTCTCAGTGTTCAAGGGAAACACTGAGTGAAACTTCTAAGCATGGCCAGTGGAAGAAACCACTGTGTTCAGCTATATTCCAAATAACTCTTTCTTAGGGCATCTCTAACATGTGCTGCATTTGCTTGTTTTTGTTTTGTGAAAAGCAGTGCAGAGGGAGGGGACATTGAAAGTAAAGACTGTTCTGAAGAGGCACAGGGTCTTCGGAATGCTTGTTAAACTGATCAAATCAGAAATGAGAATAGTGGTGTGCAGGTAGCAGTTGCTAATGGAGTTAAGAAAGTGTTGGGCAGGGCTGAGAGCACAAGGGTAGGGAGCTAGCCTGGCCATCTGGAACTTGATTCAGTGTATAATAAAGATCTACTCAGCAGCTTTCAGAGGCGAATGCCACGGTCAAATCAACATTCAGAAAGAATGTGCTGGCAGCATGGTGATGCAGTGTAAAGCTGAAGGCAGGGGATGGGGATGGAGGATGCCAGCTGCTTGCACAAAAGTCGAGGAAGCCAAAGCAATGATTTTAGCAGAGATCTTGTTTGCTGATATCATGTAAGATGAAACCGCATCATAAAATTATAGTTATGTTAGGCTCTGAATTTCAGTCAGGAGCTGATTTAGAATCTAGACTTGAAAAGCTATTTATATGCCCGAGCTTATATCCCTCAGTTGCAACAGGAGGAAGGTAATTTAAATGATGTGTGAGGTATTTAATAACTATATATCTATAAATTAATTGCTGAAGTCTCAGTTATCACTTTTCATATAAGAATATGTTTCCATCCCCACTCCTGTCTCAATTGGGCAATCATAATCTAATGATAATACTTATGGAGAGCATAGTTTGGGCTTAATCTTATGAGAATTATGTTAAAAAATTAGGAGAAGTCTTAGAAATTTTTCTCCCTCATCTGTTTACTTAGTGATTCTTCCCATGGCCTATTTTATGCACACCCTTTCTCCACAATTCTGTATCTCTGCCTCACTTGAAATCCACTCTTCACATTGCTCCTGCCACTTTATGAAGCAGTTCTGGAGTCCTCTTTCATATTTTCAGCTGCACGGTTGTGGTTGCCCTGATGTTTGAACCAATCTACTCTTTGTGGTCATGTTATCTTTGGGGGAGAGCCAGGGTTGTTCGGTGGCAGACAGGGTGAACATGTGGACGAGGACGCTTTGTAAGATTTTGATCTGACAGAAATTGAAGTAAATGCTAGGAATCAGTTCAGCTCAGGGGTGGTCATGAAAACAGTCACAAAAGGAACTTCAGAAACTGCTTCATAAAGTGAACAGAAGAATGAGATAAAATGTATTGGAAGCAAGGCAGGCTATTTTGAGAGTGATCAATGGCCATGTGCCATACTATAATACATTAAAAAATTATTTAAATTTTTTGTTTCAATCACAACTTGTATGTTATTCTTGCTTATGTTTTAGTTATTGTAGGAGTTGCTTTGCTTTATATGCAGAAATGTCCACTGATCTATACCTTACTTTGCTGCCTGAAACATTTATTATAATGTTTGCAATAAATACATATTCCATTAAGAGATTCCTGGGTGAAATAGGTGTAAAACTTCCTGTAACACAGATATTAAGAGAGGTGGGTGGGCTGTTTTATGCCAAGCCACCATAATTTCTGTAGATGTGGATAGTGTCAGTCACTGTCTTCTATTGTGGTCTGATTTTGATAACCTTGGAACAAGTGAAAACAGATTTCCTAAAAAGAAAAAAAAATTCTACCACCTCTGCATTTTAAGTACTGGAAGGAGTTTACCTGTGGGGTCATTGAGGTTTATGTGAAAGATGGAAAGCCCAGGCAGCAGAGTGGGCTGCTGACACAGCGGGGAGGTGAGACGCAGCGAAGGGAGGCAGTGCAGGGTTTAGGGCCAGGATGCAGAAATTAATAATCCACTTATTATTTAGAACAGCAAATGACTGCAGGCTGCTGGCAAGAGGTTCAGCAATTATCTGATTAACTGCTAATGTTACCCTAAGAAACCTCCTCAAGACTGCCCTTCTTTTGCTAAGTGACCCAGAATGGTAAGATGCTGCTATTTTGTGCAAAAAGCTGAGAGCCGCAGGTAGGTGGGTCGTACTGGGACCCTGGTGGGCCGTCACTCTTTCAAAGTTGGAAGCAAATTGCCCTTTTTGCTGTGGTTATAACTCTTCTTGGAAATATCAGCTTCTCTATAGCACCATAACTCAAATTTAATATGAGAGCTGAAGTTGTTTTCTTTTTCATGTCGAGTTCTTGCTTAGCAGCAGGGAGCCAGGTATCTATCTTTTCAGTGGGAACTTAGAAAAGCACTTTGCATCTCTCTCTTGTGACACCCAAACTGTGCAGGGCTGGAAGATATTTACTTTTTCTTTCTGCTATGTGTACAAAGTTCATCAGCATCTACTGTCTGATCTAGCTAGTCTTAAGAAATTGCCCTCATTTTAAAGCCAAATGCCACCATCGCGGTACACAGTTCTTTATTTACCCCCACCCCCACCCTTAGTTAAGATACTGATTTCTTTGAATACTCATTAAAAGACTTGCAAAGCCCATGCTATCTAGAGAGGAGAACTTGAATAAATTCATCAAGACTAGACTGTGTGGGATGATAATAAGCTACCTTTCCAACGTTTAAAAATAAACCAAACTTGATTGTGTAAAAATAAATGCTAAAGTACTTCTTTCTAACTGGCAATGATAACTTGAATCACAGTCCCTGTTATCCATGCCTTATATTGTGCTCCTGATGATTTAGGGATCTGGAGGATGTCTGTTATAATTTTGAAGAACAATTTTCTATTTCTACCGATAACATCCAAGACAGAGAGTATTCTCAGCAAATTCTCGTCTACTGTTCAATTCCCAACTATAAATTTTGCCTACTCTCTTTTCTAATCAGTGGGGGAAAATTGACTTCTTAAATGCAAATATTTGATGTAATTTATCAGCAGGATAATCACTGAGGCTAGTATCAGGCAAAGGTTAACCAAAAGGATAGGTATTCACTTAATAAACCCTTTACTTTGTCACAGTTCATGAAACAGAGGTACTCTGAAATCAAAGACATTTTGTAGCTGAAAAGGTATTAAATGAGAAAATAAAATCCTATATAGAAATATTACAATAACTTTATTTCTCCAATTGGCTAATAGAAAGTTTTGCATGAGTTTGGATGGTCTTTGGACATGTGGCTGGATTAATCTGCTAAGGAATCTCTTACAGGATGTGCTCTTGGGAAGTAGAAGCTGGGCAGAGGAGGCGGGTCACTGGGGACAGGACCTGGAGGTGTGTATCCTGTGCTGTTCCTGCCTCTTATTCAGCTTCCTGGCAGCCATAGATTGTGCAGAGTTCCTTCACCAAGCCTCACTGCCATGTTTTTTCTGCCCTGTGAGAAGACTTGAATTAACTAACTCCATTGCTTTTATTTCATTTACAAATGCGACTTACTGGCCCACTTCTTGTCACTTGGTTAAAATGAACATAATTAGTAAGTTTTGAACTTATATTTTCTAAACAAATACAGCAAGACTAAACCTGGATTCTAGCATCTATATTCAAGGCTGATTTCAGACTTGATGAGTCTCCTTGGTGAACAGCATGACAACCCAGTTTTAGCTGAGTACTTTTGCTATTTTATGTATATCATTCCTGTAATCTTCCCTGGACATTCCTTTCTCTTTATGTAATCGTCGTAACAATGATCTTGTGAGAAGATTGCAAGCCCAGTAAGGGCTGTGCTCTGTAGCATTCAAGAGAGAAGTGAAACCTGGTGGTGTCCAGAACTGTAGCTATCTCAGGTCATCAGGGGGTGTGAGGATGACATCTCTTAAGGGCTTGCCTTGATTGACCAGGTAACACTGGAACAAATGCATTGTCCTCTGAGAAATAATCTTATATTCCATTCCCAATATCCTCTTTTTTTTTTT
>NDGN011160948.1:0-18435 GCA_002564285.1 Tympanoctomys barrerae | reverse complement strand
TCTTCTTCTTCTTCTTCTTCTTCTTCTTCTTCTTCTTCTTCTTCTTCTTCTTCTTCTCTGTATCTGTTGTAGAGTCACTGAGTATGGCTTTCATTGTGGACACCATCTCTGCAGTTATCTGAAAAATTATTTCTAATTTGATTTTTTTCTGGAACCTCATTTAATTTCTTTGCTGTTAGCACTTCAGAGAGGCCAGGTGGGGGGCTCATCTCATTGCCCCTGGGTTTGCCTTAGGTGAGGTAGATGTCTGTGGTTGCATCTTGTTTAAGTGCCCTCTCCTTTTTTTTTGTTTCTTTTCTTTTAAAATAAATAAATATTTTAAATAATTATTTCTTTTAAAATAAATAAATATTTTAAATAAATATTTATTTAAAATATTTATTTATTCTTTCTTTCTTTCAGTTTTATTCCTTGGGTGATGCTTATAAATTGTCTGTGGTGAATGTGTTTAGAACCCTTAGGAAATGACTACTTCTCACAGATATCTTTTGGGTGTAGCTGTTTTTTGGGTTTTGAGTCTGTTTCAAGACCCTGTGTCTTCAGTTTGTTGGGGCTGAAAAGTTGCTGCCTGTTTGAGCTGCGCCACCATATTTTCAGTGACCCAGGTTTGAGCTTTTCCTGTGGTGCGGTGAGTCCTGTCTTAGGGAGAAGGCGCTGCTGGGTACCTTCTTTCTCTTCATTGACGTTTCCCTCTTCACTCTCTTGATGAGCTTGAATTCATGCTTCCAGTTCTTGCTGGGCCCAGCAGATCCACTTCTGGCCTTCTCTTCTTCCGTGTTTCGGTGTATGTCAGTATCTGGAAGGCAATCCTCGGAGAGGCATCTTGGTGCCTCTTTCTCACTAATTCTTTCAGTCTGTGTCTCGATCACTTTCCTGTTTGCTGGGACAAAATACCTGACCGTGCAGCTTCGAGCAGGAGTGGTTGGTTTGGGCTTAGAAGTCAGGCGCTTCCGTGCTGCTGGCTGGCTCCAGGCAGAAGGGCACGGTGGAGGGGAGTGGTGCGAGGCATGGTGCAGGGACTCGTGTTGGAGGTGCCATTCATTAATTCTCCTGTGTCATGTTTGTTTTTCTGCAGAGTAATTCAGAGTCCAGTTGCAGAAGGCTTGTCCTGTTACCACCATGAGCTCTGGTAAGTCATTTTAAATCCTTCCTTTCTTGGCAAAACTACAAAACCACCTGTTTACGAAGGTTTTCCACATACTCTCAGGGCCCGGCCAGCATTTTATTTTTTATTTTTGCATCCTGGGTGAGTGCCAGTGGCCTTTGTCCTAAGTCAGCATTGCCACCTACATTGTTAATGATTTTTTTTGAGTATTTACTGTCTATCAAGAACTGCACTGTGTTCTGCTGGGGTTTTTTGCCTTTTGCCTTTTGTTATATAAAATAGGCGGGGGCCTGTTTATTTACTTAAGTTTTAACTTTTGCTCTACAACTAAAGTTTCTTGCTCTACCAATAGTGGGATTAGGCTAAGATATTATTGCTGCTTAATAGTGAGAGCGTGAGGAGGAAGGGTGGGACTGATGAAGAATGGGGGTGTGGCGGTGCCCAGGGGACTCCCAGGCTTCTCTTAGAAGGCCGTGTTGCCTGGGAGGAGTCCACAGCCCTGACTACCTTGTCCTCCATCTGGGAGATTCTAGCTGAACTTGAAGGAAACCAAAACATCACCCCATGTACGTCTGTAGTGAGTGTGTAGACTGTGCTTGTTAGAATGTTATGCTAGTACCAAAAGTGGTCACTGGGCAGACAGGAACTCCATGGGAAACTATTGCTTGTATCATTTATGGAAATTACAGCATGAACATAATGTATTCCTTTTAAAAAATATTTATTTATTTATTTAGATATTCACTCTGCAGCTTGGACTCATAGTGATCTTCCTATCTCAGCCTCTACAGAACTGGGATTACAGGCATGTGCCACCATGCCTGGTTCTGGGCCCAGCACGGCATGCAGTACTGGGGATCAAACTCAGGTCCTTGCGCTTGCGAGCACTTAAACTGCCACGCTATCTCCCCAGCCCAATAATGTGTTCCTTTTAACTTCACTTCTTGCCTAGGCTGGCAGTCACTGAGGGAAATGCTTTACTTGATGATTTTGTTATATTCTGGAAACCCACAAAGGCAGGCTTGGCTTACTGCCCCCAGTGTGTAGATGAGGCAGCTGAACCTGCCTGGGTCACTGAAGTAGTGTGTAGTGCGAAGGCGGAAGACACCGGCTGCTGAGCGCCGACACACTTCGGTAGAGGCTTAAGTTTATGCTGTTGGGTTTATTGATTTTAAAACACTGCTTTAAAAAGAATTTCTTTCAGGGTGGTTGTTATGGTTAGTTAAAAAGACCAAAAAAAAAAAAAAAAAAAAAGATGAAAGGAAGAACATGGGCCTGAGCTGGAGGTAGGTAGGACTCAGGGATGCCCAAGACAGGGTAGACAGTGCCAACAGGATGTGATGAAGGGCAATCAAGGAAGGGGTGGGGGATGGGTCTGTGTTTTTTCTTTTTTGATTCCTAGCTTTCCCACTAGCCCAGACCTTTCCCCTCTCCCCATATGAGGGCTCAGGTGGGATTTGACATCCAGGAAAATGAGGCTTCCTCTGCAGGTGGAGGCAGGTGACAGATGGGCCACAGCCAGGGTCTGGGTGGGGCGGGCTGGGCAGGCGGGGCGGACGCCCTGCCCAGGGGTGGCACAGACAGCAGCCAGCTGGCCTGGCCAGGTGGCCTATGTCAGGCATTTAACCTGTGGCTGGCTTACTGTGAGGAACCTCCGTCGAGTGGCTTAGTCTCAGCCTGAGGTGTTACTGGGATTTGAGACTGGGCTTCAGGCCCAGTGCTGAGGTAAATAGAACCTAGAACGAACCAGGAAACCAAGGTGTTTATTCCAGTTATGGAAGAGAAGATAAGCAATGAGCTGGGCCAGTTCACATCCCAAGATCGTTGTCTGGGGTAGGCCTGGCCACCTTTTTGAGAATCATTTTTCTTTTGTCTAGAACAATATGTTTTTTAAAAAATTGTTTTGTATAGGGTCTCACTGTGTAGCTCAGACTCATATTTATCCTTCTGTTTTCAACCTCCCCAGTGCTTGGATTACAGGTGCATGCCACCATGCCCAGACTTGGTGGCTGGCTTAGTACGTCCCAGGGGTGGAGCCAGTGCAGCATGTGGTACTGGGTATCGAACCCTGGTCCCTGTGCTTGCTTAAGCAGGTGCTTAGTCCACTGAGCTATCTTGCTGGCTTTAGAATAGTAGCTTCTAACCTCTCCCTCCAGGTAAACAATAGTTATGATTATTATGATTATGATTATTTGTGTTGCAAGTTCCTCTAAGCACACAGGCCGTGTATCCCAGGGTGACAGGGCCCACCTGTTTTCTGTGGCTTTCCTCCGTTTATTTTGGGGCAGTGTGGTCTGCAGCTGAGAAAAACTCAGGGAATCTCAGCTGATACAAAGCCAAGCGAGCCACAGGATGTGCAGGATTTTCCGGAAGTTAGGGGAGAGGGCATTCCTGCGCAGGGCCACTGCGCAGGGCTCAGAAGTCTCTGATAGACTCAGGAGAGAGGAGGATGGAACTGAAAGGGGCTCAAGCTGATGGGCAGAGCCTTGGGCCGAGAGCGAGTTGGTCAGCCTCTGTCCCCTGGAGGTGGCCCCTGGGCTTTTGGTTGGGTTGGTTTGTTTTTGATGATCAAGAATATAAATTGTTAGTTTAATTGTACTCGTATGTCAAGATGCTGGTCATCCTACTTACAAAAAAATTATGTTCCAAACCATCATTTCTGTACTGTTAGGGACTTGGAATACATTTTGCCCCCTTGAAAACAATGTTTGACATGATTAAATTCTCAGACCGAATCCTTCAGTTTTAATTTTTAAATCCAAAGTGAAATACCATATACGTAAAGGAAAAGGGCTTAGAGAACCAGAACCGTGCTGTGGAGGCCCGCTGTGTTTCCGCCTGGTCTCTCCCTGCGGCCCTAGTTCAGGGAGTGCTGTAGCTAGGTGGGGGTCTCCAAGATGCTCTCAGGGCGCAGGTGAGGGTTGGGGAGAGAGTGGACTGAAAAGAAGCAGAAGGTGGAGTGGTCCGAAAGCTTTGTCATCTCTGGGACAGTGGCATCAGGCCACATTTGAAGTGGTGAGGAGGAGCAGCATCCAAAGACACTTCTTGGAGAGGACAGAATGACTTTGACATGTGGGTAAGAAGAAGTGCCAGGGACCCTGAGCTTTCTGCCTGAGCTGTGTGACCCGCCGTACTCTGGGTGCAGAGGGGAACCCCTGAAATGGCCTTTGCGTGGGCAGACAGAGATGCCATTATGAGGAAGCTAGGAAGTTTTTAAGTGTCAACAAGGCAATGAGGCAAGAAGATTTCTATCACCTACATACGCATCCCATCCCCAATAGCTCTCATGTGGCATTCTTGGAGCTCTTCCATGATACCCCAGGGAGTCATTGTAGGCCTGGGAAGGCTGAAGGGAGGGCTGTGTGTAGGCTGCAGTTGGAGGACAGAGCCACGCAGGGATAGGAAGGGCAGGATCCCTTGGTCTCTTGACTGTCTCCAGTACCTTTTGTCACACAGTGGACACTGGGGAAGTGTGGTAACCAGATTGTGCTCTTCGTTCTTTCAGAATGCGACGTTGGCGCTTCTAGGGCTGCTGTGAATGGCTTGGCACCTGGCAGCAATGGGCAGGACAAAGGTAAGGCTCTTCAGGAGAAGCCTGGCCTGGTGCTGAGAACTGTTTCCAGAAGGGCGGAGTGTGTTGGGCTGGGGCCTCCCCAGCTGCCCAGGAAAAGCATCGTTCTCCTAATCAGGCCATGAACTGGACACTCAGTCCCAACTATGACTTCCTAAGACCTGGGACATCTTCTTGCCGCTCATAGGTGTGAGGCTGCCTTTCCCCCCTGGGAGCTGAAAAGCTATCCCTAGCTCACAAGGCTGCTATGAAGAACAGAGCAACTACCTGGGCCCTGGCATCTGTCCCGCCTGGCACAAGTGGCGTTCATCAGCCTGAAATCCCTCGTCCCTGCCATTTTACCTTGTAATAATCAGGGACAGTCACTGCTCTATGGGGCAAGAGCCCAAATCATTAAAAGAAATCATTCCTGAGCTGTCAGTTCCAGGCACATTCTTGCGTAGTTTCAGGATATACTGTTGTTTTGGTGTGCTGGAGTTAACTCGTACATGCTGGAGCAATGCTTGCCCGCTGAGCCACAGGCCTGGTCCTCTGTTTTCAGTTGTAAGAGTCTTATGACAATTTTAATTGTGAAGCAGATATCTGATGGATACACTGGCTGGAGGCCGAGAGCTTCCTGGTGCACGCACTTGGCTGCCTGCACAGGCAGAAGCGGAGTGCCCAGCTCCATTTTTGCAATGTGGGGTGGCGGGCACTGGAGTTGGAGAAAAGAGGTACAGCTCCAGCCCTGGCTGTGCTTCTCACAAGCGGAGGCCTCTGTTTTGGGAGGTCTTCTGACTTTGAAGGCGTAAGTTCTTACCCAGAATGGGAGTGCTCGCTCTTCTGCAGTGTGTATTCCCGCTTCCCATCCTGGGTTCCAGGGCCTCTGCAAATGCTCACCCGGCTGTGTCTTCCGGTACCAGAGAGGAAGGGCAGAAATCCTGGCATTGAAGCTGAAATGCAGTATCTTCAAGAATAGCTGCAGAGCGTTTGCTGTGATTGGCCTGTGTCGGTCCCACCCGGTGTGTCCAGGCAGTCCTTTCGAGACAGGGAAAGCGTGAATTCAGAAGGGAGCAGCTCAAGAGAGAAGATGCAGAGAGCAGGAGGACGTGTGGGCATGGGGGTGGGTGACGTGGGGGTGGGTGACGTGGGGGTGGGCTCCCTGGGGCAGGAGGTATCCTGCCGCTGTCCCGTGTCCCCTGCCTCCCTGCCCAGCCGCCCTTCTCCTCTCATGGTGAGGAGCATTTCTGCTTTGTTGGGTCTTGGACTATCTTGGCTGAGTTTCGCTTAGGGAGTACCATGGGGCCATCCTGTGGGAGGCTGCAGATGCGTGTTTAGGTGTCCCTGAAGAACGGGGGACTGGGGCACTATTTGCTGTAGGCTGGTCAGCTGTGCCCCTGGGGGCTCTGTACACCAGAGGCTCAGGGCAGTGGGAGGAGGGAGGCGGAGAGGTGGAGTCCACGCTGTCTTCGGGTGGATATTGGGCTGGATGTGAGGCAGGTATAGGCTGAACACCGTGAGGTGCCCTGTGGGCACCTCCCACCAGGCCAGGAGCCAACGAGCTGTGCAGTCTCAGCCTCTCAGCTTAGAAACTGAGTGACCTGGAGCAGTTGGCCAAACCTCTTGCTTCTTCCTGTGAACAGTTAATGTTTAAATCGTTTTCTTCTTTTTAACTTTTTTTTTTTTTTTTTTGCTACTTTTGCATGCTTATATCTGGTAATCTGAACAACTAATTTATAGACAATAATAGGCAATATAAAAACCATTGTTGAATTCCTATCATTTTGTTTAGTGAAATTCTGTAATGTTTCTTTTCTTTCTTTTTTTTTTTTTGCTATTTTTTATTCTCCTTCAAAAAAAGAAAGAAAGAAAACAAAAAGCCTCCTGTGCAGCCAGTGGCCCTGGCTGCATTATAAGATGCAGCCATATGATTGCTGTGGAAGTTTGTTTGTTTCTTAATATGTGCAGAATCATCATTATTATCATTAATCATTGTATTTATTATTAGTCACCATCAGGATCACCATGATGACTGTTGACAGTCACCTGCAGTACGACTGGCATGTGACTTATGGAGCAGCGTGTGATTGGCTGGGAGATACGTTGCTCCTGTTAGGAGACTCCTGCCCCCTGAATCCCCTTGGCAATCTCACCAGTGTGGCGCTGATGTAGCAGCGATGGGCTCTTCCCCCAGTACTCTTAGCCCTTGTTACTCCATGGCTGTGGGGCCCTGAGCGCTGTGGGCCACACCGGGAGTGGCTCTGGCACAGGTGAACAAGGGCCACCATCTTTATTTGTGCCTTTTAAGAGAAAGCCAAGGAAGGCTTGGCCTGTGCCTGGTGTCGAGACTCGAGGCTGGATGGGTGTTGACCCCGGAGTCCTGCAGCAGATAGGCACAGACACCTTGGCCTCGAGGAGGGCAGCCTTCCTCTATCCCGGGCGGGGATCCTGCTTTGTGCTCGCTGGATGTCAGCGTCCAGACCGGGCACTGCCTGGAGTCTTACGTATGCACTTGGACACTTGGCACCTCTTTCCCTGGAATGGTGGGTTTAAATAAGACCATCTGCTCCTCAACAGATGGAGGCTTTGACTTGTTTGGGGCTAGAGGGCAATGACTGTCAGAGTGGGCCTTGGGACCCCAGAAGTTAGGATTCGGGGGAAGCAGCTGTGACAGCTGAAGGGACCAGGCGGCTTGTCCCTTTCCTTCCCTCACTCACCTTGGGCCTCTGGCCATCGCCCCTCCTCAGAGCCCTTGCTGCAGGGGGGTGATCCACATGCACCCAGGGGCCCCTGATTCCGCTCCCCTGGCTCTATCTGCCAGACCATCTGCGTCTCTACACGTCTCTTTGTTCAGAGCATTGGCAAGCCCTGGTGTGGCAGGAGGCACCGATAGACACTGACCAACTGTGTTTGGGGGGTGCCTGGAGGAAGGTTTCTGGTATCTTGGCCCAGAACTCTCAAGAAAGAGAGAGCATGTTATTCCTTTGTGTTGTTCTTTTCAAGTGGGACGGCTCTTCCTCTGTCCCTACTTGGTTCCTCGGAGGCATGAATGTCTCCCAAGTGTTTTTTCCGGATACACCATTTACCTTTTTGTGTTTTCAGCAACTGTCAACCCTTTCCGTGCACGCTCTATTTCTGCTGTTAAAATAATTCCAGTGAAGACAGTGAAAAATGCTTCGGGCCTGGTCCTCCCTCCAGGTACCTTGCCTTGGTTGGTTTCTTTCCTTTTATTGTCAGATCATGCATGGTTTCCTTTCTTCTTTGCTCCTAACACTTACTGTGAGGCTTAATCCTTGCATGACTGGGAGGTGTTCTCTCTTTCCTGCAGCTTGTTTCCTTTCTTCCTCTGTGGTGTATGTGACTGTGTGCATGTGCTCCTGGGAGCCGGTGAGCAGGCAGTGGCTTTGGGCCACCTCTGAGGCAGAGGGCCAGGCCAGCGGCTGAGTGTTCTCTCTGGGGTGGGCTTGTGTGGCCGCACAGGCTCTCTCTAGAAGTTTGCAGCTCCCAATACTTTAGTGAAGCTTCAGGTGTCCCCAAGAATCACCCTGGCCTCACAGGGAATCTTTGCACTGGGCAGACTGCAAAGCGGCCTCCTCAGCAGGAACCCGGAGCTGTGGGTCCCCAGAGTGGCACTGCCCCAGCCCTGGCTCCCCTGTTGCGCTTTCCGCCCCTCCCGGCAGGTGCAGGGATATGGTTCAGGTGTCAGCTCTGGCTCAGAGCTTCTGCTGTGCAGAGCGGCACAGTGAGGTCTACACTGCACTTTCTCCCATGACGCTTGTGCAGCTGGGTAAATCTGGTTGCGTCCAGGAATCTGGAAGGGCTGTGGGTTTGCTGCTTTGTCCCTTCCCCATTGGGAATGGGCATGGACCAGTTCCTCCCCGTAGCTGGTGGCCTCAGTTACCCTTGCACAGGGCGGACAAGTCAGACATCTGGGGCGGCTTCTTGCACGGCCCCTGGTAGTGGGGTCTGTGCTGTCTTTTCCACAAAGAGGCTGGCAGGCATATCTGTCCTCTTCTGCGGCACAGGGGTGGTTCTGAGTTGTTGGCTGCTGGGGTGGAAAGCGGGGTGAAAAGCAGCTGTGCTGCCCGCTGGCCTCAGACAGGAATCGGAATGGACTCTGAACCCACGTCCTATCTGAGTGCCCACCCTGGCTTCTACCTATAATCTTTTTTTTTTTCCCCCTGTATTTTAGGGACGGGTCTACAGGGTGTACAGGGTCTCACTACTAGATCAGACTCGGAGTGATCCGCCTATTTACAGCCTCCCAAGAGCTGGGATTACAGGCACGGGCAACCACTCAGTGGCCGCCTCAGCGGGTTCTGGGTGTGGGGCCGGCACGCAGGCCTGGGGATGAATCCTGGCCCCTGCGCCTGCTTGTAGGCGCTTTAATTCGTGGAGTTTTTTGGCCAGCCTTCTACCCAAAATCTTAATGGTGGTAATTTTGGGTCAAGGATCTGGGCTGTGAATAATTTGGGGGAAAAAAAAGACCCCAAATAAGCATGGAATTGAGCTTAGCTCAGCTGCACATGAAGAAACGCGTGGCACATGTGCCTTCTAGAATACTGTGGTCGGGGTGGTTTCCTGCTGTTTCATTTTTGATTTTCCTGGTGGATGGGTGTCCAGATCTTTTGGCGCTTACAGTAGTCTCCTTAGCTGCAGTTTCACTTTCTGTTTTCCGCTACTGGTGGTCAGCCATGGTCCAAAAATAGTAAGGGAAACATTTCAGAAATAAAACAATTCTAAGGGGCTGGTCAAATAGCTCAGTGGATTAAAGTACCTGCTTAGGCATATGCAGGTGCTAGGAGTTTGATCCCCGGGCTTGCCCCACCCCCGGGACATGCTGAGACAGCAGTTGAGACTGGCCATGGTGGTGCGCGCCTGTAATCCCAGCACTTGGTAGGCTGTAAACAGGAGGATCACCACAAGCCCGATCTATGCAGTGAGACCCTATTGACTCTGTAAACCCTGTGCTAAATACAAAAAAAAAAAAAAAAAAAAGAAAGAAAGAAAGAAAAAGAAAAGAAACAATTCTGAAGTTTTAAATAACTTTTATATAGTGTTGTTATTTTACTTTATTATTATAGTTGTTAATCTCTTACTCTACCTAGTTTATAAATTAGGCTTTACCTGAGGCACGTGTGTTCAGGGAAGAAGGACGCACATTCCAGGGTCAGTGAGGTGTGGTCTTGGAGCGTGTCTCCCTTGGACAAGGGGCCCCTGTACTGTTAAGGGGAATTCTCAGAGATTAGACCCTGATAACCTGTCAGGGAGCTCAAAGCCCTGTGAAGGGCTGTTCTGGGGACGGTCACTGAATAGCACTGCCAGGGGCTGAGCCTTTTTACTCATCTTCTGCGCTGTGATTTTCTTCATTCCATTTGCAGTGCGAGGCTGCGTAGTCTTCTGTCCCTTCTCCTCAGAGCTCTTGCAGAGGCGAGGAGGTTTGCTTTCTTTTTTCTCTCTGAAGAGCTGCAACACAGTGATCCTCCTCAGAACATCCCTCTGACTCCTTGTGTTGCTGGTTTGCTTGAGGATGAGACAGATAGTTTGGCAGCTTGAGAGAACTTTGATGAACTCATTCTTGAAACATAACTTACTAATTGACCGGAAGTCTGCTTACCAACCTAAACCTCATTTAATAAAAAACACTGGCCTGCTTTCCTCTTGAGGCATTTCCAGCTGATGCAGTAACTCATCCGTTCACTCAGAACTCACCATCGCCTCCTT
This sequence comes from Tympanoctomys barrerae, assembly GCA_002564285.1. Taxonomy (NCBI): domain Eukaryota; kingdom Metazoa; phylum Chordata; class Mammalia; order Rodentia; family Octodontidae; genus Tympanoctomys; species Tympanoctomys barrerae. The sequence goes on along the minus strand of NDGN011160948.1, from coordinate 8,056 downwards.
TCCCCTAATCTCATGGTGCCTCACAAGCCTCTGGGAATGGTTTCACTTTTCCCTCTCCACCACCCACAGATTAATTTCCATTGGCCGTGAGCATTTGAGGGCGCCCAGTAGCTATCAAGTTCATCTCATCTTCCCTGCTATAACAATTTGCTAAATAACTTGTTTCTTCTAGAGTCTTGAGTTCAGTCTTCTCTTTTGGGTATTTTCTTTTCAGATATGGATCCTACAAAAATCTGCACTGGAAAAGGAGCAGTGACTCTCCGGGCCTCCTCCACCTACAGGGATGCCCCAACCAGGAGCCCTGTGAACCCTCAGGAAACCCCGGAACATGAAAGCAAGCCAGGTGCGCTACCCCTGAGACTGCGGGATGGAATTTGGGGTGTACGGAAAGATCACCCTGCTTTTGTTTAGGTGGTTTTGAATTCTTCTGCCACCCGATTCCCTCAGGGGCCTCTGGGAAAGTTGTTTCTTCTGATGTTAGTAGTGGCCCTGGGCTGATGGGTAGACACTTGCTTTTGGTAAAGGCACAGCCGTGACCCTCACTTTATTAGCACTTTGGCTTTACACCAGCCTGTGCTCTGAAGACTACATTCGGGAAGCAGAGGTGGCCTTGGGCCTGGGGGGCACAGGGCGAGAGGCCCTCTGGGTTTGGCTTCTCTGAGCTCATCTTTCTTTTGAGCTGAGTGGACAGGGAGGCGGAACAGCTTGGAAAGAAGAGCCAGCGGTGCGCAGGCCTGTGGTGGCGAACACAGTGGAGGGAACAGGATGGGGAGAGCAGTGGGAAAGTTGGGGCAGCCGAGAGAGACCAAAGCAGCCCATGGGACCCCCCCCGCCCACCCTGACCGTGGTGCGAGAAGCCTCAGTGTCTACGACATGCCGTGCAGGCTTAGACCTGGTGATTTGGAGTGTGGTAGACCTGTGTCCACGTCTTGCCCCACCACCTCGTGCAATTCGTTGTCCTTTTCCTCAGCACCAAGGGTCTCTTCTACAGAGTGGGTTGCTCATTGTACCTGTCACCCGGGATTAGTGTGCAAAGGAAGACGGGGAGTGTTTTACACTAAGCCTAGAACAAACTGTTAGATGCTAGGGGCTATTCTTAGGTTAGATTCGGGTTTCTTTGACCTCTCTGGAGAGGGCTTTCCAGGGCTGGCGTATTTGGGGAGGAGGTGGTGCTGACTGGGAGTACACAGGTGCCCTTAGTCGGGGGCGGGCAGCTCTGCCCACCCTGTGGTGCAAAGGATTCCATGCTCTTTCTCCTCACACTCACCTGGAGTGAAAAGGCAGGTTACTGGGCGCCAGCCAGAGGCTGAGGATTTGTTACTCCTGCTTGCAGGCCTGGGGGGTGATCTGATGGTTGGCATTCCTGACAAGTTCCTGGCAGACCGTATTTGAGGATTCTAAGGGAGATAAGGAAGAAAAGGAGAGAAAATGAACTGAAGGGCTGGAGTCAGAGAGGAGAGAAAGTGGGGCATGCAGACCTGCGGCACAGTGGGAGGGCTGTGGGTAGCGGAGCAGGATTGTGTAGGACGCAGAGGTCAGTGCCCGGCAGAGGTCAGTGCCCGGCGTCCTGGAGACCCGCCTTCTTGTTCCTGAAGCAGGGGCCCCAGGACAAGGTCAGTTTAGTGTTACCTTACTGGCAATGTTGGCACCTATAGAGGGCTTTGTTTACAGACCCAGGGAAGTTCACAGACCCTAAGCAGCTGATATCATTAAAAACTGACAGAGTTGCTGTTTTGTCCTTCACCCCTGAGCCCACAATCCATTCTTGACCTGTTGCAGTTTTTTCTTCTCTGGAATCCTGGGGCTGAGGAGAAAGGGCAAAGTGGCTTCTTTTCAAAGCTCACCTAACCAGGCTTCTCTGAGTGTAGGAAGAGACAGCTCCCAGCTGGAAATCACAGGGGCAGAAGAAAAGCCGCTCCCAGGAGGCCACCCTAACCAAGCCGTCCTCCGGCTGTGAAGGGAGGTGGCAGAGGAGGGGCCTGGAGCTCCCTCTAGCGTCACAGCGTGCGCTGCTGTGGCCCGCAGCTGCTGCTCCCCTGCACGCTGGGGCACTCCAGCGGATTTGAGGCCTCTCCAAGGACTCGCTCTCTTGTCCTGGAATGGCTCTGTGGCTTATGGACTTCTACCAAGTAATTTTGATGAGGAAATTTTGTCAAACCCTTTTCACCAATTGTTTAAAAAACCCATTTATTTAATTACTCGGTACAGGGTCTTGCCTCGGATTTGTTTTTATTGATTCTCCTGTCCCAGTCTCCCCAGCACTGGGATTATAAGGATGCATCACCACACCTGGTTTGGGGGCACATGATGTGCCCAGGGTTCTGGGGCCAGCAGGGCATGCTGTAGCAGGGATTGAACCTGGGTGCTTGTGCTTGCCAGCCAGGTGCTTAGACCACTGAGCTATCTCTCCAGCCCTTACCAAATCTTTCTGACAAGTAATTTTAGTGAAAACAAATTTTGGTTCAGGGCTGGCCAGATAGCTCAGTGGATTAAAGCAGCTGCTTAGGCAGACACAGGGACTCAGGTTTGATCCCTGGCACCACACCCGTGTAGGCCCCACCCCCAGCGGCTGAGAAGTTGACAGACTGGGCGTGGTGGTACACGCCCATAATCCCAGCATTTGGGAGGCTGAAAACAGGAGGATCACTACTAGTCCAGTCCCTGTAGTGAGACCCTGTTGACCCTGTACTAAATACATTAAAAAAAAAAAAAGGAAAAGAAATTTGGTTCAAACTCGTTTCTTCAAATCTTTACTAAGTTGTTTAAAAATATGTGAATTAGAAGATTAGCTATCAGTGTATTTATCTTACAGTAAATTATTTTCCTCTGGTAAGTTGAAATTAATTTAAGTGAACATGCATTCATTCAACATCTGTGTGCCAGGGGCTGAGCAACTCACTAGGGATTGTGGTGAGAAATGGAGAGAAAGGAGGAGAAAGAAAAAAGGAGGAAGGAGCCTGGGGAGAGAGCACAGTGGCTTAAGCGCCTGCCTGGCAAGCACAAAGACCTTGGTTTGATCTCTAGTACTGCATGCCATGCTGGCCACTGAAACTGGGCGTGGTGGTGCACTCCTGTAATCCCAGGGCTTGGGAGGCTGAGACAGGAGGATCACTGCGAGTCAGAGCTGTGTAGTTAGAACCCTACCAAATACATAGATAAATAAATAAATAAATTTATTTTTTAAAAAAGGGTACTTCCAGGTGCTGAGGGGAGGGCAGGAGGCGGTCTGTGGCAGAAGAAACATCTAGCAAAGGTTTGTGTTGCCCTGCCTTGCCTTCTGGCTGTAAGAACCAGGGATTTTGAAGCCCCTGTAAAGTACAGGGACACGGGAGAGATGCTGTCCAAGTCTAAATGTCCCACGTGCACCTTGACCTTGGGAAGCTGAAAATCAATTTGGCGCAAATATGAGTGACATTGACTGTAGATAAATTCAAGACTGTAGAGTTGGGTGACTTGGGTAGAACTGGATGAGATGATGAGGCTCAAGGAGAGAAAAGACGCCATCCTAACCAGGAAGTGTCTTCCCTGGTTTTCTAGGAGGATAATTGTGACCTTCATGAAGATGAGGAATTTGTAAAAGGAGTCGAAAGGAATGTTCCTATTTAGGCATTGTGAATTTCTTGGCCCGTGAGAGGTACCTTTGGAAATTTGGAGTCCCAGGTACGGATTTGGGAGCCATCTGCCTAAGTGAATTTTAGGCAAATAGAATTTTCTTTTGAGGTGGAGTGAAAGGTGGAGAGCCCTAGGAGATGCCCAGCTTACTTATTTTTAAATTTAAATTTATTTTTTATTTTTAATGTATTTGGTTATTATAGGGCCTCACTACACAACTCGGACTCATAGTGAGCCTCCTGTTTTCAGCCTCCCCATTGCTGGGATTATAGGTATGCGCCACCATGCCTAGACTCTGGCCAGCTCAGGCAACCTTGGGGGCGGGGCTGGTGCTGCACATGGTACCATGGGTTGGACCGCGGTCCATGTACTTGCCTGAGCTTGCCTAAGCAGGTGCTTCAGTCTGCTGAGCTATCTTGCCGGCCCCCAGAAATGCCCAGTGTAAGCCCACTTCCTAGACGTCTGTTTTCACGTGACAGCTAGACCCCAGGTCCTAGATCATAGTTTCCTACCCACTGTGCTGCTCTGTGGACCCTCAGTTTTAGATTATTGCCATCTGCAAAGAGTGCCAGTAACCTTAGTGCTAATTCCCTGTTGTGGGGAGAAGCCTAAACACCTTGTGCTTGTTTCCTGGTCCCATTACCTGCCACCACATCTGCGTGTTGACCGTGTAGGGTCAGAGCGAGGTCACCAGCATCCTTTGCTCAAGAGGGGAGAAGGAACCTGAGTTGACAGTGGGTGCAGTACCAAGTTCCAGTCTGGCGTACCTTGAAGACTGGACTTTCATACATCCTTTCCTATGTTTTGATTTAAATGCAAAAGTCTAGGTTAGCCCTTACATTCCGTTAATTCTGTGTCTGTTGGCCCCAGTCTTCACTGCCTGATTCTTTACTGCACAGTTAGCTTTTGGCATAAGACTTCTTGGGCCTATGACAAACCATTTCCTCTCTAGACTGTCGTGTTTGCTGTCCAGATTGGCTGTATCAAAAGTCATGAAAAACTTGACACTGATTCCTTGACCCTTGACCCAATTATCAGGACTCCCTTATCCCAAATCAAATGTTAGGGCCAACTGATATGCTAGAGGAAAAGCCCCCACCAGAGGGCACCATCACTTCCGACAACTACAAATTCTGGGGATTCTGGTTCAAGGATAACTCTTGAAGGTCTCGAGTAACTAACTGCAAGGTGTTACCCTGACAGCTATGGTTCACTATAGGGAAGGATGGGGATGAGAATCATCCAACAGAGGAGAGGGATAGCACGAAGTCTGAGGAGCCACTCCAGCTCCCCACGGGCCTCCCCACAAGGAGTCAGGGCACATTATTTCTCAGCATATCCAGCATCTGAAAGGATGCTCCAGGGTTGCCAGTCAGGAGGCTTGTGCCTTTGTGTCCAGGGTCTCCAGGACACAGGCTGCTCTACTGCCCATCTTAGTCCACATTAGGAAGTGAAGCTCTTGCTTTCTCAAAACACTCATCCAAAACCACATTATCAGTGTGACTGAAGTCCCTAGACAAAAGATCTTCCTGTCAGGGGTGATAGATCCACAGGGCTTAGCGCTTACTTCCCAGAGGCAGAGGGAAAAGGCCAGGCCCCTTTTTGGGTAAATTTAAATTTTCTAATACACAGTTTAAATGAAATAGAAACCCAATAAGATTTGGAGCACCACCTGCTTCTACCACCCGTCATCCGTTTCTTGAGCGTGCTTCTTAAGAGCACGGGAAGACTGACTCAGTGAAAATTGTCTCAAGATCCCGAGAATGACTGATAGGCAGAAACAAGACGTTAGAAGAAGCCCAAAGGAAGACAGCACAGAAAATTTCTACAGCTAGTTAGAAGAAAAACAACAGGTGGTTTATAGCCACAGGCCAGAAAAGATTGTAAATAAAGAGCAGATGGAAGGAAAGACAGGCAAGATAAAGTAAATATAATGCAAAATAGCTGTTTCTCTTCAGGGCTGCAAAGCGTACTGAGAAGCCAACTTCCCAAGGCTTCCCGTCTCTCCCACCTTGGGAGCTGTAAGGTAACATTCAATGAAAGAAGCATTTTGACAGTCTTTTCAATCAGGAGTTAATAATTGATGATCATAAAAAATGGATGATTCTAAGTGCATGACTTCATCCAGCGTACTCGGGCACAGTTGGCCCTGGGCTGCTGTCAACCTTCAGGTTCCGCGAGAGGGTACCAGGCAGAGGGTGATGAGACGTCGAGCATGCAGCTCTTTCAGCAGACAAGGCCCGCCAGACAGTTCCTAGAAACTGCCTTTTCTGGGCAGGATCGTCATGGGAAAATTTTACACATTTGGAATATGAAGCAAAATTGAGTCAATCCCTGAAGATATGTTCTTGAGTTGCTGATTCTAGTTCATGTCTGTAGGGATTTTTTTTCCCCTTGTGCTTTAGATTCCAGTTTTATAAAACACATGTCTTTCCATGTACTTCCACCTGTTCCTCGTGACTCAGGAGATCTGTGTCCACTTCAAGATGAACTCCAGGGTCATTTGATGAGGATTTGTAGTTCATTAGACAGAGGGTAAAGACACACTAGGTAATCAGATGCCAAAATGGTCACCCCTGTAGAATGCCTAGAGGGTTGGAAGGACAGTCATAGCTCAACTTTCCATGACACATTTATTGGACAGCACCACTTGGATAGAACCAACCCAGATGGAGCCAAAAAATGGGCAAAATAATGTGTCTGTCCCCGGTTTAGTGGAGAGGTTACGTCTTGCATGGAGTGGCCCTTCACTCAGAGCTGTTGATGTGTAGTGTCTGCATAAACTGAATATATTTGAAGAATGTGAAAAAGTGAGACCTGAAATGGCGACTTAGGAAAGAAGATGGCAGGGATAAAGGAGGGGTGGGGAAGAGGGCGGCGCAGTGTATCTATGGCCTGTGTTCCAGGTTCTGCCGGCTGTGAGCATTTTTCTGGGCCAGGCATCTGCAAGGAAGCATCAATGAACATTAAATGTGGTCACCCGAGCTCTGGTAGTTTAGCAGTCCCGTGAGAATGATTTGGGCTAAGGATTGTATTGTATAGACGAGGAAAGAAATTTGTGTGTGTGTATGTGTGGTTAGCAAACTTGCCTCTAGTTGTATAAGCCAGTACGTGGCAGTCACGTGAGCAAGACACAAGCCCTTCACATTCCTCCACTTTGTGGTTGTGAGGGGAAGAGAAGCAGCTGAGCATGGTCTGTAAGGGACGCGCGCAGACGTGGGCAGGCGAGCCAATGAAACAGTTTGTAACGGGGTCACTTCGTAAAAATTGTGTTTTAGAATAGAGGGGAGAAGATGCAATTAGTTTTCTAGAATAAGGATTTTTTTTTTTTTAATGTGGCTTATTTCAGTGGTTTTCAAAATGTGTACTGTGGATCACCTGGATACTGTGAGTTGCCTGGGAACTTCTTAAAATACACAATCTCAGGCCTCATCTCTTGCTTCCTGTGTGAGGAACACTGGAATTGGATTCCAGTGACGTATACTTTAACACGTGTTCTCTGTGGTTCTGATATCACTTCTGCTTGATGGCTGATGGGGTGGATGTCAGCTGTTGGTGTGGCCAGGATGCTACCCTTGGACTCCGGAGATCTGGGCTGACTGCTTGGTCACTCATGCATGAAACTGTGTGGCTTTGGGCTGGTCAGTTGGCCTCCCTCTTTTCCATTCATAGAGTAGGATGGTTATCTACCTCCTAGAGTTGGCATGCACACTAAAGTAAGTGCTAAATAGGTGTAAAAGTGTAGCAGTGCAAGGTGTTCAGTAAATGTCTGCACATGTGAACTGGAGCTTTGACTGGAGAAAGCCTATCTCCAGTACCCGAGAGACCCACTTTGCAGTCGAGGCCTGGGCTGTGAGAGCTGCAGTCTAAGCCACCTTTGTGTGTCTGCAATGGTGAGACCACAGATGCAGTTGGGGGAGGAGGAAGGAAAGGATTGGCTGCATTAGGCATTGGCATCTCTGGCCATGAATAAACCCAGCCCATGCAGGCATTTGTTACAGTCTCTAAGATGAGAATGGGGGTGCCATTTAGGAACTCTGGAGGACTCTGGGCAACCTTTGGGACTCTGGTAGGCCCTGACCTTCCTTAACCCCCAGTGCACAGGCGTGCAGCTTCTACTGGGGCTGCTCCAAACTTTTAAGAACTGAGGAGGACTCTGAGTAGCTTGTGAGATGCAGGAGAGCTGCGATCTGTGGGCCTGTGCGTGCAGGTGCGGAGCTTTCCTGAAGCCATTTAAGAACTTTGGTGGGCTCTGGGCAGCCTGTGGGACTTTGTCTGGGTGATTACTGGGAGCTTGAAAAATGCCAAAACAGAGGAGTAGGAAGGCAATACGAATCCAGTAGCCCATTCAGAACAAATTGAAGAGATAATAATATACAAGAACTTGGAAATCACACACCTGAAATCTCTGAAATGGTAGCAACTGAAATAAAGAAACAAGTCC
>NDGN011160884.1:0-14756 GCA_002564285.1 Tympanoctomys barrerae | reverse complement strand
AGGGAAGGAGAGAGGGGCTAGCAGGCTCTGTATGCCACTGTCTGCTGCTCTGCAGGTTCCTGGCACTGGTGCAGGAGAAATACCCCAGGACCACCCTATCCGTGGGCTGGACCACCCTTTATGCACCCCCGCTCTTCACCAGCCCTTACTCCAAGGCCATGCTGGAGGAGATGCAGGCTCTGGTGGGGGCGGTGCCGCAGAAGGTCACCTTCCCTGTGCGGGCTGTCATGGTGCGGGAGGCCTGGCCCCACTTCAGCTGGCTGCTGGACCAATCTGACAGGTAAAGACCCGAAGGCTTCCATCACAGCCCTGCTAGCTCCAAACCCACCCCTAGGCTCTGATTCACATGGCTAGAAGGCCTTGCAGTACCCCCCCCCCATGCCCTTGCTCCTCTGACTCTTTTGTCCTTGTCTCCTGACAGGATGAAGGAGCAGATGTGCCACTTGGGCACCACCTCCCTCCTTTGCTTTCATCAGCCCCAGGGAATGCCTAAGACCCAGGGAGAGGGCTGAAGGGCAGAACTCCTCCATCTGAGCCTAGACTTGTCTGGTTCTGAGCACAGGCTTGGGCCTGAGGGTCTTCCAGTCCCAGGAAGGCACTAAGCTAGCTCTCTGAACTTAGGTACACCCTGACACTGTGGCAGGGCACCACCGACCCTGTGTCAGTGGACGACCTCCTCTACATCCGGGACAACACAGAGACCCACCGAGTCTACTATGACCTCTTCGAGCCTGTCCTGTCACAGTTTAAGCAGTTGGCTTGTAAGGAGGGAGCCTGGGTCAGGGCCTGGGATGACTGCACAGGGCAGCCCTTGGTGGGCTGAGGGGAACTGAAGGGAAGCGAGGAATGCTGGGTAGCCGGGGAGGCTCGACTCTCCGAGTCCCTGTTGTGTGCCAGCCAGCGGGTGGTATGCCTTCCAAGCTTCACACAGCCATAGGGACATGGAGGTTCAGAACAGCTAAGGAACTGAGTCAGCCGGCATGTTCAGTGTATGGGAACCAGCAAAACACAAAGCCTCTGAGCATTCCCTCTGCTTCCGAGAGCCCAGCCCTTCCCTGTGCCCACCCCGCCAATCAGATGTGCCTCCGCCAGACCCTGGTGCTCTTGACCCTGAACCTAGGAGGGCCCACGGTTAAGTCAGCCCAAGGGGTCCCATCAGGCACCATTCCTGCCAGGGAGCCATGGGCAAAGGGGAAGGATGCTGGCCTTGGAGCCAAACAGATCTGGTTCAGCCTGGTTCCAGCAACTCACTGCTACCGAATCTTGGGCAGGTGGCATCTTCTAATCCGCCAAGGGGGAGAGGGCAGCTACCTGGTGGGTTTTTCTGGGCCCAGGCACACAGAAGGCGCTGTGTGAGCAATGGCAGCCACCTCATCTGGGTACTCTTGTTCCCCACAGTGAATGCCACAAGGAAGCAGGTGTACTACACAGGTGGCAGCCTGAAGCCTCTTCTCCAGCTCCAAGGGGGTGATGGTCTGGGCTTGGAGTGGCTGGTTCCGGAAGTTCACAGCAATGGGACTACGGCCATGGTCACTCTCCCAGGTAAGTGCCTACAACCTGTGCTCCTCGCTGACCTGCGGAGATACCCTGTGCTTGAGTGGGTACCTTGGGTCCGATACCATGGCAACACAGGCCCAGGTCAGCCAGTAGTGGATACGAAGTGTGGTGGAGGGGAATATGGCAGTGCCTAAGAGCAGGGGCTCCTGGCCTTCAGCCAGTGCCCTCCAGTCCTCAGCCACATGGTACTAGAGGAGGGCCGGCCCAGGTCTGAGTCCCAAGTAAAGGCCAAGGGCCAAGCTGGCAGCTGATTGTGTCAGTCAAGCATAGCACACAGAGCCTAGAACCAAGCCCTGGCCCTGCTTCAGCTAACCCTGTGACCCTCCCTCCACTGTGCCTTTAGTAGGGGTCTCTAACACCCACAATGGCTTGAGCCACAGCTCATTGTCTCTTGCAGACAAAGATGGCATGATCCTGCTGGACATCGGCCTCCAAGGACCTGCAGCCAGGGACTCTGTGCCTGTTGTACGTGCCCCAAGTGACCCTGTGCTGACACTGGAGTCATCCCTGCTGCAGCTGTCCAAGCGCCCTGGGCACTGGGCTGTCCACGTGAATATAGCAGAGCCTGCAGCCCTCCGGCCAGCCCTGACCATCCTGGCACGCCTCTCCTCCCTTGGCCACCTGCCCCGACCTGTGTGGGTTGGAGCCACAGTTTCCCATGGCAGTTTTGTGGTCCCTGGCCACGTGGATGGCAGAGAGCTGATCACAGCTGTGGCTGACATTTTCCCCCATGTGACAGTGGCCCCAGGCTGGCCTGAGGAGGTGCTGGATGGTGGCTACAGGCAGCAATTGATCACAGATATGCTGGAACTGTGCCAGGGTCTCTGGCAACCTATGTCCTTCCAGGTACAGGCTGGGCCACTGGGACAGAGCCAGGCAGAGGTAGTGGCCAGGCTCCTGGCAGCCTCACCCCGAGCCACTGTCACTGTGCAGAGCAACCATGCTGGGAGCAGACCTGCAGCTGTGCGGGCTGGGCTGCTGGCAGCCAGGGCCGAGGACAAGAGCCGAGTCTACTACAGGCTGCCCCAGGAGCAGCGCCAAAGCTTGCTGGCAGACCTTGGCAGGAATTGACTGCCCGGCAGCGCTGGGCTTACCGAGCCCTGGGCCGAGGCTTCAGGGAGCAGGCAGGATGAATAAACACCTGGCCTTCCTCCCTGCACTGTGCGTGCGTCCGTCCTCACACGGTGGGCCCCTAGAGTGTCTGCAGACTAGGGGCCAGGTCGTTCCGGTTGTCCAGGAGGAAGAGCTCACAGGCTTTGAAGGTGGAGTAGAATTCCGAGGACAGGCCAGTCACGTTTGAGGTCACATAGTTGAGAAAGCCAGGGGTGGCCTGGTTGTAGTAGGACACCTGCAGGGCAGAGCTGTGCTCAGAGGGCGCGCTGGGGATGCCCAGCTTCCAGGAGGGCAGCAACCTCAAGCCAGCTCCCTGGGCTCTTGAAGGTCAGAAAACTGCAACCTGGCAAGCATGACCTCTTCTGCCAGTTCCCCTGAACCCTCCCTTATGTGCTGACCATCACCTGCACCTTTCCTCCAATCAGGAGCCCCTGGTGGGTCCCCAGAACCCAGCACTGAATCCTCTTCAATCAGGATGCACTGGGGCCATGGACTAAGCTCAGGAGCCACTCCAAGGAGCCCCCACGCACAAGTGATTCCTGTGTCAGCCACAGCTGAGTCCCCCACTGCAGCCAGAAAGGGGCTGCAGAAGCCGCAGGCCATGCAGGGAGCCATGGTACCCCTCTCAGCCTCCTCCCTACCTTTTCAATCAACACCAACTGCTCTGCTGAGTTTTATGGGCCCTGGGAGCCCTATAAAGCCTTCTTGGAGGAGAAGGGACATCTAGGCAAATAATGAGGTGGAATTTTATATGGGACCCGGTCTTTTGTGTGCAGCATGGAGCTTTCACCAAGGCCCTGGAGCAGCCTCTGACTTCAGATCTCAGAGGGGGCCGTTTTCAGCTCCTACACGCCCAGCTCTCCTAGGCTGGAAGTAAGAGGCGGCAGGGTCTGGAATGGTCGACTCCAGCAGTACTGAGCTCAGTGAATTTCAACAGGGCACAGCCTCAGGGAGTGAGGGACCCCAGGACTTACCTTGGTCAACTGGTCCCCCTCTCGCCACAGGCAGAAGCCTGAGCACAGTGTCTCCCCACGACGGTACTCAGGCGTCTCAGGGTGTGTAGGCAGCGTGACCGACCTCATCGCGATGATGTAGGGGTCCCTGAAGGGGAGGCACACCAGGAGGGGGTGAAGTTCTCAAGTGACATCTGGCTCAGGGCCAGCCTGGAAAGTGGTGCCCTGGCGTCCCAATACAGGGTCTCCTAGGAGTCAGTATGACCCCTGAGGGTTTCTGGAGAGGCTCTGCTACCCTAGATATGCTGGGAAGAACCGTGGATTTTTGCATTGAGGCAGGGTCTGGCTGTGTAGTTCAGGCTAGCCTCAAACTCATAAAAATCCAGCTTCAGCCTCCAAAGATTACAGGATGACAGGCAAAAAAGGTTTTTGCTTTTGCTTTTTTCTGGTACGAGGGGCTGAACCCGGGCACCTTGTACTGAGTTATACATGCCCCACCCTCTGTAGGCTGGGCTTGAACTTGGGGCTGTCCTGACTCAGCCGCCCACAGTGGTGGGTCACAGGCATACACCACTGAGCTTGGCTTCAGATTTTTGTTCTTTTTCTCCCTGTCTTATCTATAGCAAGAGTGGAGCCATCTGTCCTGGCCTCCTACCCAGCACAGCTGGCAAGCTCACTGCCTCCAATTACACAGGTTCCCGGGGACAGAGGCCAAAGGCTGGCCACATGAGAACTGCTTGTCACAACCTTGGGGGAGGCAGCCTTGTGGGCCAGGTCATCACTGGCCCTGTCATAGGATACAAATGTGCCTCTGTCTCCCACTTTATCCCAGCCAACCCAGGACAGCCTAGAACCATGTGGCTCAGGGTTCCCACAGCCAGGCCAAGCATAACTGTGGGTCTCAGCCAAACCCTCCCACCAGTCACTCTGCAGCACCCCTGAAGGCAGGCACCCACCCATTGTCACAAGGCTTCCTCCGTGAGGCCAGTATCACAAAGTCCTGGGGCTTGGCATCACTGCCGAGGACAGGGCTGACGACGTGGTAGATGGCATCGTCCTCGTCCACCTGCTGCACGAGCTCCACGCTCCTGTGGGACACTGCTGTTCAGGGCCACCCAGCCTCCCATGCCACGTGCACATGGCCCAGCCAAGGGGACACATGAGATAGACACAAGCAGACGCTCACATAGACACACAGAGTACATAACCAACAAACAAGCACATACATACACATAAACACACACACACACACACACACACACACACACACACACAACACACACACCCCATACACAAAGCCCTGTACAGACTTTTATACACATGGACACTGAGATAAACAAGGATGAGCACACAGATCCACGGCTGTCCTTGTGTCTGTTTGTACACCCCATGTGGACATGACAATTCAGAAGGCATCAAATAAATAAAAGGAGCTAGGGAGATAGCTCAGTAAGATAAGCACTTGCCTGGCAAGTGCAAGGTCCTGGGTTCAATCCCCAGTGCTGAAGAAAAAATCAGAAGGTGTCATAGTATTCAGTGAGTCCTTGCTGTGCCAGGCACTGCTCAGGGTGCGGCACTAAATCTCCAGAGCAACCCTGGGGAGGAGAGCCACAGTATCCTCCATTATAGAGGAGGGGACTGGCACACAGAAATAGCCACAGAGCTGGCGAGGAACCAGGGCTGGGGTGTCCAGCCTGTCCAGGGCCCACATATGGGCCCCACACACCCAGGTCTCTCACACACACGTGTGTGCACACAGGACTCCCACATAGTGGAATGAGCTATCCACACCCAGCCAGCTCCATGCACACCCGGGAGCTGCCTCAGGAGCCCTGCTATGGCGGCCCCAGAAAGCCAGCCAGGGGCTTTCTCTCCCCACCACCAGTTCCATCTAGATCTAGCACTGTCTTCACCAATAGTCCCTAGAGCCATCCAAGAGTTTAACGCACCTGCTGCGGGCCTGGGCTGCCTAGACCCAGGATTTTTAAGCCCACAGGACCCTGTCAGCAAGGACACTGGGCAGGAAGCTGGGGCACAAGACCTGTGAATGGCCCACTCTGGTAGGAACATATAGGGTTGCCTGGAGACACGCACCCTCCCCCCTTATGGAGCTCCCCAAGACACATCCCTCATCCAAGGCCCTAAAGCGATGCTCCAAGGTCCTGGAACAGGGTAGCAGCATAATAGAAAATGGCCTTGGGGCTCATGGAACAACACCAGTGCAGACATACCAAACGCTGAAACTTGGTCCATTTTCCTGAAAACATATTTGTTTGACTAACTTCTGGAAGATATTTATACAGAGAATGGTAAATGTGGGGAGCAGACTCCTCAAAGGAGTAGCACTGGGGTTCACAGTCGCTATTTAAGAGGAGCCTACTCCTATACCTGCTTTCAGGAAGAGTCTGAAGTTGGCCATTCTGTTCACTGCGCTGCGCCCGGGAGGGGCCCAGGCACTGCTCTGCCTCCCAATCCACCCCAAGCAGCCCCTCTGCCCCCACAGAGCTCAACTTGAAAATGACTCTAATATCACTGAGCGCAAGGATATGACCCAGCCCTCTCCGGGAGCCTTTTAAGGCTGGAAATGGAGTCAGAAAGGAAGGACCTGCTCAAAGGCACGAGGGCAGCAGGGGCAGAAACGGGGCGCCCAGGCCCCCAAATCCAAGCCCAGCGTTTTCTGAGTGCTCACGACCACCGGCATCTCCACCTACCCTGAGCCAGGCACAGAGGTGACCTGGGTGCCCGAGCCCCGCCTCACCGGTAGTGCTTGTCCCACTCTGGCCTCCGTCGCAGGTCCGAAAGCAGCAGGAAGGTCTGAGCAGCATCCACATGCACCAGCATCTCCAGGTGGAAGGACAGGAACTTGTCCTCCTCCAGGGTGTACAGGTGGACCTGCCCCGGCAGACACAGCCTCAGTCGTGTGCCCTCTGGGGCTGTGCTGGCCAGGTGTAGCCTGCTGGGACACTGGCTGCCAGTGAGCGACTCAGCTCCTGAGCCAGTGCAGGGGGACCGAGAGAACACAGCAGAAAGGGGCGGCGGCAGCGTCACAGCCCTGCAGCGCCACAGCCCTGCAGCGCCGGAGCTCCCAACCTAACGTCGGAGGCAGAGTGGGGACCCATCCAAGGGCACAGCCCAGAGTGGAGAGCTGGGATTTTCTCTGCCCATCCTGTGGGGATCGAAGGTCAGAGATTCTCCACCTCGGTCGGGGGATAGGCATATTTCTAGAGCTCAAAGAAAGGCTCTCAGAGCTCCTGCGTCTGGCCCCTGGCCTTCTGCAACCATTCAGAAGGGACAGGACATGGGGAAGGCTCAGCTACCTGGTTGATCTCCGAGGACAGCACCCAATTGCTCTTGGCTACCAGCACCTTCAGGGCAGACACGTTGTTGTAGCTCAGGTACACCTGGGGAGAGCACACAGATGCTATACCCCTTATGGGCACCCCACTGACGCTGTGTAGGGCACAGGGGAAGAGCCAGAGCCAGGAAGCTGGGGTTACTGGGGAGAGGGGCTCTGGAAGGAAGCTCAGCTGGCTCAGACCCCCACAGTGGAGGATTCCCCACAGCCCTGTTCCAAACCACTCTGTCCACCAGGGGAGGCCCACGGACCTGGAGATGGTCCCCTGGGAGCAGAGGGCCTTACCTGGTTGCTAGGGTCCCAGGGCACAGAGAGGGGCACCTCCGCCTGCTTACAGGACACAATGTACTTCCTGGGAGGGGAGAAGATGGCACACTGGGTCCCTGGGAAGCCTCCTGCTGGGCCCAAGGGGAGGAGGCCAGAGGGCGGGCAGGTGGAGGGCGGGCTCTGGCTGAGTGGGGACACAGACTGCAAGCCACCTAGGACAGCTGCTGAGGACCGGACCTCAGCCAGTGGAGGGACCACCTCGCAGGAGGGCAGCTGAAGGCTCCCTCCACACCTTGCGGAGTGACCACACCTTCACCTCAGTGTCTTCCTCTGAGAAATGGGGCAGAGTCACACCAGCCCCACAGCCTCTCCCAGGAGCACAGCGCTAGCCGCAACTGCTCCATCAGCAGACATCTCCCTCCCTCCCGTTGCTCCTTCTCTTTCTTCCTCCCACCTTCCCTCCTTTCCTTCCTTCAGTCCCCCCTTCTGCATTTCCTTCTCCTCCTCCTCCTCCTCCTTCTTTTCCTTCCATTTTGTTGTTGTTGTTGTTGTTTTTTTGCTTTACACAGGATCTCACTATGTAGTTCAGGCTAGCCTTGAGCTCACTTTGTAACCCAGGCTAGCCTCCAACTCGCAATGATCCTCCTGCCTCAGCCTCCCAAGAGCTGGGATTACAGGTGTGTACTGCCATATCTGGCTCCCCATTTATTTTAGGGAGGATATGATCTCATTAAGTCACTAAGTTGCCCAAGCTGGGCTTAATTTGAGATTCTTCTGCCTCAGCCTCCCAGCCTGCTGGAGCGCCCTCCCCTGACTCACAGCCTCCGGGCGCCCAGTGCATTTTCAGCACCCTGCCGCTGAGAGGCACTCTTGCAGCAGGATCGCGGATTCACGGCCTGAGACCCTGCTATCCTCTCCCAACCTGCTTTTCTCTGACAGTGGAAACACAGGATTTGCTGTCACCTGGCCCCTGTCAGGTTCAACTGCTGGCTGTCAGCGCCACCTGCCTGTGTGTAGACGGAGGAGCCACCAAATTCCTGTCCCGTGTCTCTCGGCCTGCGTGATGGGCCACAAGCCCGCTAAGGGCTGCGTGGGTGACAGGGACCCAGCCCGGCACCCCGCCAGTCCAAAGCCGCGGTGTGCCCTGCCGTCATGGAGCTGGGACAGCCCACGCACTGCCCTCCACCTATTCCCACTCGCCTGTCCAGCCGGATCTTCTTCCTGGCTTGGGCTTCTCGGTAGCGCCGCTCACCATCCTGGGTGGAAGCAGTGACAAGCTGCAGATGGGGGGACACTAGGGAAGCCCTGCTCTGCCCCTCCCTGTACCCCCTGCACCAGGATATGGAGCTCAGGTCTCCAGAGGAGCTGAAGTCCAAACACCCTGGCCAGGAAAGTGTGGGCACCCGCTGCAGCCCTGACTCCTCTGGGGACCTAGTGATGGGGAATGCCACTTCCCCTCGCCGGGCCTCAGTTTCCCCCTCCATCACAAAGGGCCTCTCAGAGAGCACCACTGTGACCACCTGTGTACCCAGGCTTTGCTATGAACCAGTCCCTTTCAGAGCTTGTCACTCCCATGGCAAACTCCAGAGGATGGCAGACGCTCTCCCCATAACACAGATGGGGAAACTGAGTCTGAGACGGTGGAGTGGCTTGCTCCAGGCCAGAGTACAGAGTGAACTCGGGTGGCCTGACTCAGAGCCCACCCTCACACCACCACCGCTAAAGTTTCCACTCATAAGCATGAAAGGCAAGTGCCAGCTGGCACACGCCTGTGATCATGGCTACTTGGGAGGCTGAGGCAGGAGGACTACAAGTTCAAGGCCAGCCTGGGCCACTTGGTAAGACCCTGTTTCAAAATAAGTAAAAAGATATGGCCACATGGCTCACTCCCTCAGCCCCTCCCCTGTGGCCACCCCCAGCCCTGCAGCTCCACACCACAGGCTGTGCCGGCCACGGGACAGCCAGCAGGGCAGCAGGGCAAGAGGGAGGTGCTCGCCTGCAGAGCGGCCCTCACCTTGATGACCACTTGCGTAGCGTGACTGCCCTGTGAGAAGCGGGCACAGCTTCTCCTCAGACACAGCCTGGAGACCAAGCCTGCCTGTGACCCCCACAGCCTTAACCCCTGTAGTCCCCTGCACTCCACAGACCCCACTTACCCCGGGCTGCGGCTGGATCCAGGGCAGCTTCTGGGGCTGGTCATCTGCATCCAGGACCACAAAAGTCATGAAGGCGCTGTTGATGTGGCGCCAGTGGGGGTTGGCTTCCTGGCGATAGGCCTCTACGCACACGCCCACCTCCATGCTGGTGGTGGGGAGGGGACGGACTGCTCGAGGACTGGCCAGATGTCCCCAGGGCCACAGCCTCCCTAGCCCCCATGTGCGTGAGCGCGCACATGCACACACACACACACACCTGCACACACCCTCCTGCAGTTCTTCCAACAACTCAGACCACAGCACACCCAGAGGCTGCACCATGTTGGCAGAGACCTGCTGTGTGCCCCGCCCGGATACACAGAGGAACCCTGCCCAATCCTGGGCAGGAGGGAGCCACAAAAAAAGAAGCAAAGACATACAACACAGTTCTAATCTCTGCAGGTCCAAGAGGTGGACAGACTAATTAGGAGCCTCACTCATCCTACAGGTTCCCAGTTCCATGGCGGCCATCTAGCCATGCTTTATTATCTTCATTAATTATAAATTAGTAGCCACAGCCGGGCATGGTAGCACAGGCCTGGTATCCCATCATCCTGGGAGGCTGAGTGCAGCATAGCCAATCTAGCAAGATCTTGTCTTAAAAATCGGAAAAGGCTTAGGATGCCGCTCCCTGGCAAGGCCCTGGGTTCAGTCCCCAGCGCTGTATATATATAAGAAAATGCCCACAGCCACTGCCATCTGTATTTAGGAAGTTCTGTGACTGCAGAAGGGGGATTTTATACACAAGCCTGGCACGAGGCAATACTCTGCCCAAGGTCGCAGAGCCGGCAGGAAGAGGATTCAGCAGCAGCCAAACATCACCTGCCAGCCCCGCTGGCCAGCCTCAACCAGCATCTGCACTCTCCCTGCAGCAGGCCTCCTGGATCTGAGAGGCAGCTCTGTCCTGGTGAGAGGTGGCCCGGAGCGGGACGCTGAGCTCCTGGGGCCACGGGAGACAGCACAGCGATGGGCTGGGAGCCTAGAGGGAGCTGCGTGTGGGGCTCAGACCCTGTCTGCACCCACCCTCACCTGTGCTTAAAAGCATTGTTCACGATGGCCTTGAGCACCAGGCGGTCCCCAACCTGGGACGGGCCCCGGAAGTGGAACATCTCGATGGCCTTCAGCGTGGGGTGAGCCCGGCAGAGGCGGCTGCAGGGACAGAAGAGATACCGCAGGGCTGTGGCCGCCGGCCTGGTCCAGCTTTCTCCCAGTCCCAGGTGGGAACCACATGTGACACCCTGGGACCCAACCCAGGGACAGGTCTGTTCAGAGGACAGCATTAAAGTCCTTTCCCACACCATTGGTACTGAGGTCTACACAGAGGGCTGGGAAGGAAGGGAGGTTGAGCTGGCAGAAGGAAGCCTAAGGCAGTCCCAGCTTCCCCCCACCTCCAACCCCCGTTTTACCCTTTAACCCCTGCTGTCCCACTGCCTGGAAGCCTCCCCTCCCCCACAGCTCCTGTCATTCAAAGCCAAAGTGCTCCTCCTCCAGGAAGCCTTCCCTGACTTCAGCGATCTCACCCCATCCCAGGCTTCAGAACAGCACCACTTCCTGTGTCCCCCAGATCAGTCAAAGAAGACAGGCAACCTCGCCAGCCCCAGGGATGAGGAAGAATCGCCTCACAGAGGAGGGCAGGGGGTGGGGGAGGGATGGGGGGGTCGGACAGCAAGTACAGAGTCATGGAGCTTCCAGCGCCAACTCTCATGGCAGCTGTCGTACATATGATGCCTAAAAACCCAAACAAGGATAGGACACGCCCCAGACGAGAGAAACAGCTTCCACTGCTAGGAGAAAGGGGAGAGTCAGAGGCAGCTGGGTGTGGGGGGAAGGGGCGGGTAGGGCCAGCAGACAGCGCAGTGGCTGCAGGATGTCACACGCGGAGGGCAAGGAACCAGATCCCAAAAAAGTCCATTTACCAGGAGGAGGGTAGGCAAGACAGTATCAAGGATTTCTGTTTGTTGTTTTTGTTTTCGTAGGGCTGAAACCATGGGCTGGTGCCTGCTGGCAAGTGTTCTACCACGGAGCGTCACCCCTAGCCCAGAGTTGATCAAGAGGAGGCTTGCCCGGAAGGCCAAGGGACTGTGGTGGGATGTATGGGTAGAGGCATAAATGGCCAGCTGCCAGGCAATTGTTTTAGGCCTAAGCATCCTGGGAAGGCCAAGCTCTGAAGCCTCGAAGGCCAACACCAGAAGGGTTTCTCCCACCCAGGCAACAACAACTGGAGGAGAGAGGAGGCAGCCGAGGCCACACCCTCACCTGGCTGCAATGGTGGCCACATTCTCCATCCAGGCCATAATCTGGCCCCCAAAGGTGTTGCCCTGGTGATTGGCGTGGGGCGGCAAGACCAGCTCCACACTCTCCACGCGGGTCTTCTCGGCCGGCACCGTGCGGCTGTAATCTCTGCTCTCAGGGTCTGGTCAGGGCAGGAAGCAGGGAGCTGAGAGGGTCCCCCCTGCCAGGCAGATCCCCCAGCAGTCCCAGGGCATCATACCACCCAGGGTCTTTAAGCATTCAATACCAAGTGAGCACGAGATACAGACGGGCCCTGGGTGAGGAGCAGGACATGGAGGAGCAACACAAGGCTGTCACAGGCAGTAGGCTGGACACTCAATAAGTGGAGATGCACCTGGCCTGAGCCCCGGCTCTCCCCAGCAGGGTGCATGACCCGCTGTGCCCCACCTGCCCCCCGCATGCAGCACAGGAGCTGACCACCCCGACAGCACTTACATGTGCACTATGGAAAGTGGCTGCGGTTATAGGGTACAGGGCCCTACACCCCTCCACTACCTCTCAGGATGGCTCTTCCCACCCCTGCCTCACCTTCCCCTGTCACCCAACATACCTCAACCTTTCCTGGAGCAGACCCCAAGTCCAAGAGGGGCCTAGGACCACTGGAGCTGGGGTCCTCCTCAAGCCTGGTCAGGGGTCCCGGCAGATGCTTATGGGTCCCCCCCTGCCCTCCCCACACTCACAGCTGCTGCTCACCATCCTTAATGGTGCAGTTGGCCAGGAGGTCCTTGATGGTGTCCGCGTAGACCAGCCGCATGCGCCGGCGCTCAGCAGCCACACTGTGCTCCATCTTCTCCTCCTCTGTCCGTGGGATGATTTGCTTCAGCTTCACCTAGTGGCCCAGGGATGGTAGGGTGCTTAGAACAAGTATCCTGGCATAGCCTGAGGCTGTCCCCCCAGTCCCCAAGATGGGCACCCACTGGCTGGGTCTCTCCACTCCAGCTTCCACCTTGCCTGCTGCATCCTACTCATCCTCCAGCCCCACCCCCCCGCCCTCCCTGGGCAAAGGACCTAGAGAACAGAGTGTTGCTGTGGACCATGAGGCCATCCTGAGGCTCGGCCCCCTGCGATGAGCAGATAAGGTAGGGAGAAACGGGCCCTGGGCACAAGCGGCAGTGGGCCTTCCTTGCACAAGGGCCAAGGTGTCCTGCCCTGAGCCCACCATGACAGGCAACCTGAGAGCCGCAGCAGCCAGCTACCTTGGACAGCTGCTGGTGGGCCACAAAGGTGGCCAGGGCCTTGCACACAGTCCACTGCTTCTCAGAGCACAGGTCCTCGGAGGCCACCTGGATGCCCACCTAGCGAGGAAGGGGAGGAAGGATGAGACGGAGCTCACAGCCTTGGGGCCTGGTGGATGAGGCAGGAAGGCCATCCAGGCCTAGCCCCTGCTCTGTCAGTGTCATATGAGGTCCAGAAGGCCAGAGACCTGCGTCGGTTCTGGCTATGCCCCAAGCTCTCTGAAGAACCTGGGCCAAATCTCCTCCCTTCCCTGGACCTCAGTTTCCTCATCTATAGAGGACTCCTGAGAAGACCAAAATGACATGGTCCACCTGAGGGTTTCAGGAGTTAACATGTTGGTGAAACTTAAAGGATGGACCCCTTGGGGTTTCTGGGGGCCCTCAGACAGGTGAGCCTTTGTAAGCCCTCAGAAACTGGTGGCCCAGCTGGAGGAAACTGCCTGGGTCTGCGTTCATAGGGGGGAAATGGAACCCCAGATGCACAAAGCCCAGAGCCCTGCACCTCTCCACAAAGTCTGCCCATCAAATCCCCAGCGTCCCCGCAACACAGGAGTACCTTCCCATTTTGTAGGTGAGGAAACAGGCAGTTTGAGGTGAGCCACCCACCGAAGCCCAACACTCCCCCTGCTGCCGCCCCCACTCCATTCCCCTGCCGCCTGCTGCTGCAGACAGGATATGGGCAGGACCCCAAGTCTGTTCCCACAGCTGAGGCAAGCCCTGCCCCTGCCTGGACCCCCATCTCCCCTCTGTGCTGTGGGCTGCTGGCCAGGAAGATCTTTGGCTCGTCCAGGGCCCACTGGCCTTTTGGGACTCTGCCGCCCCACCTGGTCCTAGAGGAGAGTCTGCCAGGGCTGGGACCAGAGGAGGGAGAGAAGGACGCCAGCCCAGCCCCCCTGCAGGGCACGCCACACACCTCCATGCTGGAATTGAAGGCCCGATTCACCTTGGCCTTGATATTCACCACTTGTCCGACACTGGGGAGAGGAAAGCAGGAGGTGAGCCTTCCCAAGGGCATGGGGAGGGCAGAGGCCTTGCTGGGTACTGACAGGAACCTCAGGGCTCACAGGGCATGGCCACACCTGCAGTGCCACAAGTCCCCCATGCAACCTAGCAAGGTAAGGTCTGCACCCCATTGCCCAGGTGGGGCAGCTGAGGCTGAGAACAGGGGCCCAGCTTCACACCACCATCTCCCCCTCTTCGCCTGCTCCCCAGGTGCAGTTAAAGCTGAGTGTCTTCTTGCCCTCAGCTCCCTGTTCCTTCCTCAGGTGGTGCCCCCACCCTCTGTGCCCCACACAGATGTGTGCCCTGGCACACCCTCCTCCTGCCTCTGTCCTTCATTGTGTGCTCCATGGGGAAGAGCAGGGGTTCTACTTGGTCTTCATGGTGCTGGGGATAAACCAGGGTCTTGGGCACATTAGGCAAGCACTGCACCCCTGAGTCATAACCCCACGTGCAGCCAGGCTGTGCCCCCTGTGATCTGTGGGCTGGCACATCACTCAGGTGGGTCCTCCTCACACTGAGTGCCAGGGGCAGGAGAGGATGGACTGGGAATGGAGACACTAAGACAGTGCCCACTATGTGTCTGGCATGGCACACAATCTCATTCATGCCTCCGCTCACGCTTGGCAGTCAGGGTCAGGAGGACTGGGCATCCGAGGTTAGGCATCTGCTCAAGGTCCCAGCTCAAAAGCGGTGGAGCTGGGATTCACACTGATGGTGTGGCCTACCCAGTCCCTCACTCTCTGGTGCAGCCTGGGATGACTCCAGCATCCCAGTGAGCCCCCATGAG
>NDGN011160826.1:0-18180 GCA_002564285.1 Tympanoctomys barrerae | reverse complement strand
CCTCTCCTGAGTTTCGCCTGGTGGGATACTGGAAGACTCTCTGTGGTGGTGAAAGAATGAGGAGCATTGCTTACTACCTGCTTCCTCCTTCCTGGGCCTTCTGAGAAGGAACCAGACCGCTCTGTGACACAGAACCACCAGGTAGCCATGCATGGCAGTTGGATTCCCTTCTCTGAGCAGACCCCTGTGCCTCACAACTCCACTTCCGTACAACAACTCTCTTCTCTCTTTCTTTCTCCTTTCATAAGTTTGGAGTCATTTTTAGACCCTGTTCCTTCCGGGTCTGCTTCTTTGACTCAGCTTAGTCATCCAGCATTCACAGAACCTCAGGGTGAGAATTAATTTCACAAATTAAACTGGGAAATTCACCCAGCTCCCATCCACAGCTGTGCTCAGCTGAGAGTCTGGTTTTATTCTGCATTTTCAAGTCTGGTGCCGGACCACGTTGCCAGAAGGACCCCTGGCCCAAGAGTCAAACTGGTTATTGTAGTTCAGACTGCTGCATTTTCGATTGTCCATTCCACAGGTGAACCTAAGACCCGCACACCAGTGGTTTCTGAGGTAGGGCAGGGGTGGCTTGTTCCCGTTACAGAAGAGTATGGCCCTGCTGAGGCTCCACTTCTGTGGGATAATAATTTACTCCCAGTAAGGAATTCTGTCTTCGGTCGGGCATGCTCTACTGGCAAGTGCCAGAGTAGAGAAGGACAAATTTTCTGACATCCTCTAGCCTGCTTCTCCATATTTGGCAATGTTTACCCACCACACTGATCTGTTGGAGAAGAAGGAGGTGACTCAGGGTTTAGGAGAAGCAGGATTTGAATTCTTGTTTCCAGAGACAAGGTCGCCCCCTCCCCCTGCTGCTGCCCTTGCCCTGCCCCCTCCATTCCTTTGCCCCTTGCTCTGGAGGTTGAGGAGGAATGTTTCAGCTGGGTTTCCCTCAGGCTTCAGGGCCACCGCTTTGCTGAGTCCTGTAGGAGGGCTGCAGGAGGGCGTGTGAGGGAGTGAGGGAGCGCTCAAGGCCGCGGCTGTGGGCCTGACCTCACGTAAGTACATCAAGATTGCCCAGCGAGTGGCATTCCTGGCGGCAGACCCAGGGCTCGCTGGCTTGGTGATGGGAGATCTGTTGGGCGGCACACTGACTGCTTCAATCTGGGGATGGAGAGCGGCTGTCCCAGGGGAGACTGCTCACAGTGAGACTCAGAAATGGATCTGCCTGAGGGAAAAATCTATTTGTATATAAAAAAACAGGAGACAGATATTTCCTGCCACCGGAGGCCTAACTTGAGTTGGGCAGAAAGATAATTTAGGAGTGTCATCTTCCTGGTGGCAGGGGCTCTATTGAAAAGCCAAAGGAGGCTTCTGTAGACACCTGGGTGAGGGGAGGCTTTACCTTGTAAAGCAGAGTTATGATGAGAATTAAGAGAATGTCACATGTCAGCATATGGCGCTTGGGTGGCGGCCACCCCATGGGATACGTACCTCGTATGCAGGACATTGTGCATTTTAGAAGAGTTACTGGAGTCCTGAAGAGTCTGAGAGATGATTCAGTTTCATCTCTCTGTGACTCATGAGGAGCAGGGGTCCCAGGGACAGGGCTCACTTACACTGAAGAGGACTGGCTAGTTAGGTAGGATTAGAACCTAGCACTTGGCTGGTTCGTGCGCTTTCTACCAGCCTTACACAGGCAAGTCAGGTGAATGTCCATTTTGTAGAGCAGGGGGCCCAGAGATGCTGGACCCCTCTCCATCTCCTGGTGTAGTTGGTGGCAGGTGGGCTACATCCTGTTGCTCCCAGTTTAGATGTCTTTCAGTGTGTGGCATAGGCTCCGATGCTTGCATTTGTTATTGTCTGATTATTATTTTTTTATTATTTTTCTATTTTTATCTTTTAAAGGGCCAAAAAAGGTAAACAACACCATTAGGAACCATACAGAATTCCACTAAAGCAAATGACAGAAATTCAACAATGCTTGTTATATTTCATATTGTTGTCTTCAAGTTAGTTGCTCAGATTGCTAAATATAAGCATGCAAAGTGGGCCAAACATTAAAGAAAGAGAGAAAAAATTAAAGCATTCAGTGCTCCTTTCAATCGGTTGTTGCTTTGCATTCACCTCGTTCTCCTTTTCCTTCCTGGCTTTCCAGTAGCTTTCTTTTCTTTCGGTCATATGATTGTTGTTTAAATGTGACCTTCTGGTTTCCTCTGCTGCTTATCGCTTTTTCTTTCCTGAAAGGGGAGGACAGCTTGTCCAGAAGGCAGAACTCAGTAGCGTAGACTTTTTATTCCTGATTCATCTCTGGTGGTGACTATTGATGCGCAGGCCTTGAAAGAAATCAAACAGGGCTTTCTGTCTGGGTCTCTGTGGCTATTTGTGAAGCTGTAAGAGCTGGGGAGTATTATTCTCATTCAAAAATGAACCCCGATTCTGTCTAGACTCGACACATACACACACACACACACACTCACTCACACTCACACCTGCACACACAGACATGCATGCACACACACACCTACACAATTTTGGTCAGCTTTGATGTAATCAAAGGAAGACAGAGAGTAAGAGGGCACCTCCCTCCATGACCTCGAGATGCTGCAAAGCCATCATCAGCAGATGTTGGACGTAGGATCAGTTTCTGATCAGCTTAGGGCTTCCCTTTGTCCCTTCAGGGAGGAGGCACAGCTTTTGGAGGAAGCACTTTGATGTCAGTGGCTTTAGGTGGCAAAGGCCTCAGAGCAGGAATTGCTCCGAGATCCACATTTGTTCCAGCCTGTGGCCAGACAAGGGCACGAAGCTGTGGAGAGTGGGAGGAAGGAACTCGCCTGGCTTCCAGGCATTGCACGCAGAATGTCACCTCCTTGGGTCCCCTGGAGTGGGGCAGGGATTTTAGGTCTGCAGTGAGGTGTGAGGAGGCTGCCTGGAAAGGGGAGACTTGGGGTGTTTTCCTGTTATGATACAGAGAGGCAAGGGCACTAGGAAGTCAGCACTGGGGATACCAGTAGGAAGACTGATATCAATAGTAGGGACAAGTGCCGTGGTTGATTACCGACTGGGTGCCTTGCATCGGACTGGACACTCAGGATATGGAGTCACAGCTGCCTGCGCGTGGACCCAAGTGGTTTGGCTTCCGAGTGTTTGGAATTGGGATCCAGTGGACAGTGGACAGTGTGGTAAAACGGTGCTGCTTGGCTGGGTGGTAACACGTCCCCCCTCTCTGCTGTGACGGTTCAAGGCACTGAGTGTTCTGGGGGATTCTGCACAGATATTTTGCTTTGTTGTTATATTGGCCTCTGGGAAGCTCAGCCAAATTTAAAGCCTGCCTCTGGCAAGTGGTGTGAAGCTTTGGGCTCCTACTTCTGGATCTGTGCTCTGCTGCCCTGCCGTAGTCTTCCTACCCATCTCACCTTCCTTGCTATTGCTCCGTCTTTCTCTCTTCTGTTGAACATCATGGACCGATTGCTTGTGCAGGGTCTCACTACTTAGTTTGGACTCCTAGTGATCCTCCTGTTTTCAGCCTCCCCAGTGCTGTCATTACAGGCCTGTGCAACCACACCCAGTCTCGGTGGCTGGCTCATGGCGCCCAGGGGCAGGGCTGGTGTGGCCTGGGCTGCTGGGATGGAACCCTTGTCCTTGCGCTTGCCTAAGCAGGCGCTTAGTCCTCTGAGCTATCTTGCTGGCCCAAGCTCATGCATTTAGTAGGTTAGTGCAGGCCCGCGGTTTCATGTTTCATCAGGAAATTTGGATCTTTTCTGGAGGAAGGCAGAACATGGAATGAATGGTGCGGGCTGGGTGCTGTGTTCTTGGGGCCCTTGGGGGCTGGTGGAGCACGTTTCTGACCGGGCCTGCTCCTCGCTCAGTGTTGCCCATAGGCTTCTTCTTGGGCCTCCCTGGTCTTGCCCAAGATAAGGGTGCCTTGGGCACAGTGGCCCTAGCGCTGCACACTGTGTTAATTGCCCCCGTGCTTCCGCAGGGCAGGTGCTGTGCCGATTTTACCCAAGAGACCAGTAAAGGTCTAACAGTGTCAATCCCTGCTCAAGTCCTAGCGCACTTTAGCACCTGAGATCCCAAGACGGTGGCCACTGTGTGGACTGTGTTCCCTGAGGTTGCTGAGGCTTCTTCCGTCGGTGTTGTGCTTTTACTTAATTTTATAAATCTTTATTTTTTTATAAATCTTTTTAAAAACTTCTTAAAAAGACAATTTAAAGGGAATTAAAAAATAGGAAACTCATTACATATGGTGCAAAATTTCACTGAGCAAAATGCTAGGAATTCAGCGGTGATTGTTTTATGTGTTGTCTTCAAATCAGCTGTTTAGATTACCAGATATAAGCCTGCAACACCGGTCCAAAAACTATAAAAAATTAGAAAAGAGAGAAAAAAAAATTAAGCATTAACTGCCCCTTTCAGTAGACCAGCAGAAATCAGCAGGACTATGACCGGGACAATGAGCTGTCCTGTGTGTATGCATCTATTTTTTTCCCCTTTCTCTCATCCCAGTTGTTCCCTCCGTTTGAGCAATTTCTTTCCCTTTTGTTGTATCCGTTGTGCCTAATAAATCTTTATTGAGTCCCCACTTGTGTGACCGGGACCCTTCTGGGCAGCATCACAGCGCCCGGTTTAGAGGACAGGCAAGAACCCGCAAACCTGTGGTCTCCCCTAGCTCACACTCCAGCAGGAGTGTCGGGAGGCCATGAGAAATGCACGTGGAAGTCGGGCTGGCCGTCCCTCCAGAGGGTTCCCAGGGGCGCAGGCGGTGTGGGGCGGGGCGCTGCAAGCTGCCTGCAGCCAGGACAGTCCCGCAAAGCATCTTGGTCCGTGAAAGCGCTGCAGGCCGTGAGGTGGCAGTGAGCTCGGCTCTCAGGAACACAAGGCTGCCTGGGAAGACGCAGGGGAGTGGACCAGGGAGGCTGGGGACACTCAGCAGGCCGGAGAGCCAAGCCCAGGTAGGACGGGCTCCATCCCAGCTGAGTGCCAAGCGTCTCTCTGGTTGCTGTGGGCCGGGGCCTTCATTGCGAGGCCCGGTCCAGAGCAGAAGCAGAGAAAGCTGGGTGTGGTGGCTCCTCCCGGAATCCCAGTTCCCGGGAGGCTGAGGCAGGAGGACTGCAAACTCAAGCCTGGTTTGGGCGGGTTAGGAGTGATTTAGAGACATTTTCTCAAAATAAGAGACGTAGCTCAAGGGGGCAGAGGTCCTTGGGGAGGATTGCAAAGGCGGGCTGCCCAGGGTCGGTGGGTTGGGGCGCGCTTTGCAGGAATCCTGTGTAGGATGTCAGGCAAGATTTCTTTCAGAGAAACATCAGGCGAGAATGACCCAGAGGGGGTTAAAACCAGTGCCTCAAGGCCACACACTGGGTCAGCTGCAGTTCCCACCCTAGAGAGGGTGCGTGCTCTGCTTGCTTTGGTTTCCAACCTTGAGCTTTGGGCCAAGGGGCTGGGGCAGTGGCTTCCTGCTTCTGACTTCCTGGCTGAGAACTGCTGGAATGCCCGAGTAAGCCCGGCAGAATGCGCAGCTTCCTTTGCTTTCCTTGGGTGTTTTTATAAGGCATTCTTTCCCACCAAGTATATGGAACTTTATGAGTGATATTGACTTTATGGGCCATATTTAATATATTAGTTTTTCTTTCTCTCTTTCTTTTCCTTCTCCTCTCCTCCCCTTTCTCTTGCCTCCTCTCCCTTCTCTCTTTCTATTCCCCCTTTTCCCCTCCCCTCTCCCCTTTCCCCCTCCCTCTCATCCCTTTTTTCCTTTCTCTCCCTTCCCCCTCCATTTCCTTCCCCCCTCTTCCCTTTTCTCCCCTCCCCTCCCTCTTCTCTTTTCTCTCCCCTCCCCCTCCTTTCCTTTCCCCTCCCCTCCTCTTCCCCTCCCCCTCCCTCTCTCTCTACCTTGTCCTCCTCTCCTTTTTCTTCTTTGCTGTGGGTGCTAGGGAGCATTCCAGGGCTTAGCACATGCTAAGCACATGCTCTGCCACTGAACCATATCCCCAAACCTTATTTTACTAATGTACTCTGTCCTGACAGAGGTTTTGGTCTCCTTTCCCAGAGAGCTTTGCAGTACCCTCCCTGTCCCTCCTGTGAAATGGGCCTAGTGGCTCAGTGAGAGGGAGGGGTCCCAGGGGTCCCAGAGCTCCAGTGGGCCTTGAGGCCTGTGCTCAGGGAGGGCCTGTCACAGTCCTCCTCCTCCATTCACACCTGAACTTACACTTGCTGCTGGCCACGGCCTCCTCTCTGTAATTCCCGCCAGTGGCCCGGTGTTTCTGGAAGCACTCCCTTTTTCAGTGGAGAAGCTGATTTCAGAGAGGGCAGGTAGTTTACTCGTTGCCCCATAGTGAGAAGCAAAGAGTGTTCACTGAGCTTTGTGTGGCCTGTGAGGCCAAAATGACCTTGTGTGGACCTTCCGCCCCCAGGGATCCCGTGCCCATCTTTCACTAAAGGTGGCCAAAGCCCGGAGAGCCCCCGGGATCGCAGGCTTCTATCAGGCACCTGTAATCATTCCCACAGTTTCCTTACACTCTCTTCCGGTGGTTACAGTCTTAAGAAAATCAAGTAACCTTATGTCTTAAAAACTGGGTTTTGTTTTTGCTCACTCAAGTTTTGAAAGGAACTTTCCTACCTGTTACCCACTCTGTCAGCTAACATCTATTGAGTCCTTACTGTATGCTGGGCATTGTGCTAGGTGCTGGGGACTGATTCAAAGACAATTTGGAGGCGTGTGGAAGGGGCGTGGATAATTACAGCACAGTGAGATAAGTGCTATAATAGGGGATATAGAAAGAGCTAGAAATAGCACAATGAATAACATCTCCGAACAAATTGCCTTCTTTTTTCCTTCTGGATTATTCCCTTATGTATATTGCCCAATGTGGGATTACTGGGTCATTTAAGAGATGAAAACAATTTGGCACAAAAAGATGTAATGACTTTCCTGGGGAATACAGCTCAATTTTCAGCAGGGAAGATATTGTTGACAACTCCAGATTTAGACTGCTTCTTTAGGAGGACTGGGCAGTTTTTATAGGACCCCTAGCAGCGTGATGGCTGTTGGGAGGAGGCGGGCTCTTCTAAGATGTCGCCCTGCACGCCGAAGGAGCACAAGCCCACGAATTCTAGTTTTATTAACTGTTCTCACAAGAACCAAGATCTTTAAGGATTACTGTTTTCATTTTATAAATGAGCAAACTGTGCTCCCATTATGAGGAAGTGACTTGGTTGGGATTCTGCGGTTCTAAATAGAAAATTCAGGAGTGACAGCGTACCTTGAATTATTTTTTTTTCTTTTCCTTTTATGTATTTAGGACAGGGTCTACAAGGTCTCACTATGTACATCAGACTCATAGTGATTCTTCTGTTTTCAGCCTCTCAAGCACTGGGATTACAGACGCACTACCACGCCCAGTCTCACTGGCCATCTCATCATGCCCCGGGAGTGGTGGGGCCGGCACCGCATGTGGTGGTGGGATTGAACCCCCATCCCTGTGCCTGCCTAAGCAGGTGCTTTAGTCAGCTGAGCTACCTGGATGGCCCTCCTTGAATTCTTTGATTCCTATCGCATTCTCTGTGCTGCATCTGCCAGTCGGGGTACTCCGGCTCTAAGCAGGGCTTGGAAATTACTTAAGGAGTCTGGTCATTTCTCCAGGCCATGATCTGAGAACTAGGTGTAGAACTGCATCCCGAAGTCAAAGCCAAGGAACAATGTTGTCCTGTTCTCTGATTTGAAAGGACTTGAATACCCCTTTTTCCTGATCCTGGACCAGCCCCTAAAAGGCTACTGATGTGGCTCTGACACCAGATTACATAGCCCCAAGGAAAGCTGAAGCTGGGTCACAGTTTTGCCTTAAGTGCATCATTCCCCAGTATTTAAAGGTGGTAAGCAGAAACTTGTGCCCTGGTGTCCCAGCGCTCTGAGATCCAGACAGCGGTTTGCGTCCACTGGGGACAGCTTTATGCCCTAGCTCCCCTATCCATGAAGCACCCCACTTCCTGCCTTTCCCCAGGGCTGCCTTATACCTTCCCATCTCTGTGTGTTCCAGACTCAAGGTGTTCCTAGCTCATGGTGTTCCTGGGATGACCTCTCCCATCTCTAGTGAGAGGACTCCTGCTCTGTCCATAGACTTCTGTTTCGAAGCCACCTTCTGAAGGAAGCAATCCCGATGGCCACCTGCTAACCACATGCCATCTTCTCCCCTGCCCTGGAAATGGTCTATCTGTTCTGCTCACCTGCACCACAGAAAGCTCTGAGGCAGCAGAATGTACATTTATGGTGCTTGCAAACACAGAACCTGGATTTCGAGTCTGTCGGTTACCTTACTTGAGCCTGAGATACTTCATCTGTTCAGCGGCAGTGTTTCTTTCTTGGCCCCTCCTCTTCTGGGTCTTGTCCTTCTAGATATCTGGAAAGATTTTCAAGCACAGGGAAGGTGTCTCACCTTGCTGGGGCTGTAGACATCTGGGAACCACTACCAGGGTTTCTCTTTCAAGAGAATGATGTAGCACAGAACCTAACTGGTGGCTCAGGATAAACTCATTGGTAGTGGAAGGAGCACAGCATGTGGAGGACACACAGGAAAAGCTGGACTGGGCCTGGCTCCTGCTGGGGGAGGCCTAGGAGAGCTCCCACAGCATGTCTTCAGCCTATCTTCTGGAGCTCAGTGCTCCAAGGAGCTAAGTGACGCTGGAGGGCCCCTAAAGGCAGAGTGCTGTTCTTCGGTGCTCTGCAGGTCTGTCCCACGGAGAGTGTCCGACTTGGAGGGAGGGGCCAATGGAGATGTGGTTTACGGGCGATCCTCACAGCCATCTTCTCTGAGAAGGAGGGCTCTTCGGAACTCTCCACCCTTGCTGTGTTTGGAGGCTGACATGGAAGGTGGTCCCTTCCTCCCTCTGCCCCTCCTTCCCTCCCTTCTCTCCCTCTTTCCTCCCCTCTCCTCCCTCCCTCCTTCCCTTCCTCCTTCCCTTCCTCTCTTCTCTCCCTCCTTCCTCCCCTCTCCCTCTCCCTCCCTCCCCTCTTCCTAACCTCCTCCTTCCCTCCCTTCTCTCACTCCTTCCTCCCCTCTCCTTCACCCTCCCTTCTCCTGCCTCCCTTCCTCCTTCCCTCCCTCACTCCCTCCCTCCCTCATTTCCTTCATTCATTCCTGGTCTTGGAGCTTGAACCCAGGAGCTCACGCCCGCTAGGCAAGTGCCCTGCCACTGTGGGACATTCCCAGCCCTTTTTATTTCAGTTTCCATCTCACTTGCTCAGGCTGGCCTTGAAATTGGGATCCACCCAACTCAGCCTCCCAGTATCCCCCGCCCCAGGTTACAGCTGTGCACCCCACACCTGTCTGATCATCCCTTCAGGTCATGGCCTTACTTTCCAGCTTCCTCTGTGTCTTTCCCAAGGTGCAGTTCCACAGGTCTCAATCCAAGCACACTAGTGAGGGACACAAAGTCCCCTGCATCCTGCCTGCCACATTCCTTTCCAGTTCCGTGTCCTGCCATCTGCCTTGTCTCTCTGTCCTGGCCTCACCGGCTTAGGCTTAGTCACTTTCCCCAAGGACACCCTGAACTCACCCTCCGGAAAGTCTTTGCACATTATGTTCCCGAGGCCTAGTTGCTTTTTCTTCATGCAGGGACATTCTCTTGGGTGCTGAGCTTAGTTCAGAGGTCACGTCATGTTCAGAGAACTTCCAGATCCTCAGCATGACGCTGCGTGGACCTTGGTGGCAGGCAGGCTGCTGTGTGCTTTCCAGCCTGTCTGTGAGCTGTAGCGGAGCCCAGGGAGATGGCAAGTTCTGCAGGCGCCCTGGACGAGGCAGAGCAGTGAGGCCTGCGCAGAGCCCCGGCCAGGGCTGATGGCGCCGGCGAGCATCTGCGCTCTCTGAGTGCAGGGAATCCACACTATGCTAACAGCAGTGTGGCCAGCGAGTTGCCCAAGGCCGTCCCGGGACTGCCCGCGGTTTGCTTCATGTGAGCCCAGCCCTTTGAATTGTAGTGTTGAATTCACCAGATACTATCTATCTTTTCAGAGAGGCCTGCTTCCCAGACACAAGTCGATGTCTGATTCCTGCCAGGTCTCTGAGCTTTTTCTTTTACTTAAGAATGTAACAGGAAGGTGGAATTGAAGATGGATTTACCTGCATCTGAGGTGAACCTTTTTCTTCTTCAGTTTTAAAAAGGCTGCCATTAGTTTTGTCCCAATTCTCCTTGAGGTGTGATGATAGTGAGAGTTTTCAGGTGTTTCTCCACCTTGAGCAGAGTGCCTGGCTGCTGTAGGGACAGCTTTAGCTGCAGTAAATAAAACCTGTGTCATGAAACTTGATTTTGAAGACCAAGGTTCAGGTCCCAAGTGTATTACTCAATATTCCCGAAACCTTGGGCAGGCGTCTACCTCTCTGATCTGATTTCCTCAGTGTACAATTGGGAAACATTTTTTTTTTTTTAGAGGGTCGATAGAAAGCCTGACTAGATTTTGGACCTACAGTTGTGATTTTATAAATACATGTTTCAAAAAGCTGGAATTGGAGGCCATTTTTAGATAACAGATTAAAAGTTGGTGTTCAAAGGAAAATACTTAGAAGTGTTAGATTCCATGAAGTGTTTCGTTTTTTAAATGTGAATACAGATTGATTTACTTTCAAAGAACATGTATTATCCAACAGACTTGAAGTCTATAAATGGCTCCTGATAGTTCAGTTGACATAAATTTTAACCAGAGAAACTTAAACTGTGAGAACTTAGAGAAACCTAGGAAGAGAAGGTGGACAATAATTAATGCAGATCTGTGCAGTGTCTGTGCGGCGCCTGCTGGACATGGAATCCCAGGATATGGTTCCCTGTACCTGGAAGGATAGGAGGTGTGAGTCCCATTTTGCAGATTTAGAAACCAGTGTAGAGAGGTTACAATCACTTTCACTTGCATTCGTGATAGCTTCTGGCAATGCCTTCTGTTTACAGAGGGGACGAGCTCTGCCTTTGTTCTGTTGATTCTTTGTCTAATTCAGGACCAGATAAAGCAGTGGGAATCTGCAGTCATCATAAGCTCTTATCTTGTTTCGTGCGTCTGGATGTGGGTCTTCACTTTTCTTGCCCAGAGTCCCTTCTTGAAATGTGTCTTCCCCGAGGTCTGTGGATGGCGCACATGCATCAGCCTTTCCTTCTTTTCTGCCCTCTTGGAGAGAGAGTTGCTATTGCCATTGCCTGTCTCACTTTAGAAGTCAGGGATGGCTTTAAAGGTTCCAGTTTTTGCCTGGTGTGGTGGCGCCTGCCTGTAATCTCAATACTCGGGAGGCTGAGGCAGGTGGATCAGTGCACATTTGAGACCAGCCTGGGTTACAGACTGAGCTCAAGGCCAGCCTGAAGCACAGGATAAGACCCTGTCTCAAAAGCACCCTCCCCCCAAAAAGAAAAGAAAATAAGTTTTAGTTTTATTTTTAAAAATAGAATTAGGAAAAAATTCAATGGCCGTATCCTCCTGTTCTCTGCTATCCATGAGCAGGCGTGTGGACAGGGGTGGCAGGAAATGGTAGATCTCCTCCTGAATCTGACCTTAACCTTGGGACAGGACTTATGCTTAACTTTCAGGTCTTCAGTGTTGTCACTGTAAAAAGGGAGGGCACCATAGGTGTTCCCTAAGTTTTTAAAATGATGCCGGTTTTATGGTGTCAAAAACATCACTGTTGCTGAAACTGCATAACCCTGCAGCTGTTTCTCTGATACTTTTCAATCTTTAGATTTAATCTATTCAACAATGTATAATTTTTTAAAGAGAAGCTTTTATAGACACTTCTGAAATATAAGGTAGGGGAGGGGGATAAGTGGATGTTAAAAAATAGAAAACAACCAATTAAATAGTATATAGCATGTAATTCTCCTTGGAAACTTAGCACGAAATTGAGGAGCGCTTTAACAACTGGTAATTTCAATTGCATTTGAACTCTGCTAATGGTTTGTTTGCATGGGAACTTCAATCATCTCACAGCAGTTCTTTTGCAAAGCTGCTTGTTCTCTTTATGGAAAAGGAGAAAAAAAATTGTGAAAAGACAAGGTAGCTATGACAAAGAGAGCCCACTTCCGCTGGGGCACAGAGGGGAGCAGGAGAGCGAAGACCACTCCCCGGGGGCCCATGGTGGACGGCTTTCGCCTCTGCCAGAAGTTTAGAAGTCTGGATGGTCACGTGCCCTGTGACGCTGTTGTGGAAACTGTTCCGATTTATCTTTCTCTGCAAAAAGGAGCTTTGGTTTGGTTCTATGGAACTTAGGTGGGGAAGGCTGACCTTTCATTTTCTGTGGGATTTCTCTGTCCATATCTATAGGGATGACTTTCCAACAAGCCTCTCCTCAACAGTTTTGGAACTGTGCCTCCTTGTAGAATTTAGGTTGACAGCTCTGATGTTCTTGGAGAAGACAACCAGCTTTCACGGGGCTCATTGCTTCGCTGGGCTCATCTCAGGTCAGCTCTTCTCCTTGGTAGTTTCTTCCTGCTGTTGGCAGGAGGAGGTTTGAGCAGGTGTTTAGAGGCCTGGGTGTAAGTCGCGGTTTGGCTCCCAAGCCGCTGGTGTATAGGTCCCTGCCCAGGAAGTCTGTGTCCTCTGTCTAAGCCTAGGTCCAGTGGATCAAGTCACGGACTCCCTGCCACCAGCAGTGGGCTCCTTGAATGTCCCCTCTCTGTCCTGGCCCTAGGATCTCTTGCTGTCACTTGGAAGAGTTGGTATGCCTAATTTTTCAGAGCCTTTTGAATTTTTGAATTTGTGTAGGGACTTGAATACTCAGTGGAATGACCAACAGGAAGCTGATGTTTGATTGGTTAGATAATTCTTAAAGTATTGAGAGTGGGAGTGGCATGTGAATTTCCTGTGCTACATAAGCCAAACAATTCAGTGGGCTGCTTCTCTGTGGAATATGCATTGCTTAAACCTTAGGAAAGAGGACAGACTGATCCTAAACAAAATGAAACTGGTACTGAGGACTTAGGAGAGTGTTTCAATCTTCTGGCTTTCTTCCTTTGGCTAGCTGTCGTTTTTCAGACAAGAAAATTAAAGCTCAGACATGCCACTGGGTCCTGTATTTAAAAAGTTGCCTTTAAACTCTATTTCCTCCTTTTTATTTGCTGTAGTTGAGATCAAGTTCTTTTCTTGTCTGAAATGTAACTAATTGATCTCTTTCACCTCCACTATTAAGACAAAGCTGTTTTCCCAGGAGACCTAAGATCCGAGGAGTGACACACAAGGGTCCTCTTTCCACGTCATTCTGAGACAAATTAGTGGAATGAAAGTGGTAGAAACTGCCTAGGGGCTTACGAGGCACAGAAGGAAGCCCCAAGAGTGGTGGCATCCAAGCCTGGAGCCACCTCACAGTGGTCCAGTCAGAGGCCTTGTCACCCATGAAGGGCCCGAGCTTCTAAGCCGTCTCCTCCTCTGCTTTCACAGGCCGGGACCTTGAAGAGCAGAGACAGACGTGGACGAGGAATCTGGCCAGCTGCTTCTCAGTCCTGTGAAGCTTTGACTGTTTCGCGCTGTGCCCCCAACGGAGGGAAGATATTTTTCCTCCATTGGTGAGTCCTCCATGGAAAAGATGTTTCTCTTGTTAAATTAACTAGCTTGTTTCAGTGAATTTTAAAAAATCGATTGTTTTCGTTTAAAGCATGACACCTTTTAACGAATATCAAAAAGTAAAGAAGATCAAAATGTCCTTTTAAAAATTTGATTTCCTTGGCAGTGGGCAAGATACAATAATGCTGAAGCATTGTGCGGCAAAGCAGAAAGGTAGAGAAACTGCAGAAAAAGTTGGAGGAATAATGATTTCAGGTTGCCAACGATTGCGTTCTTTCTTTTCCTTCCTTTGGCATGAAGGGAAGGGTTTTGGAAGTTGAAAGACCAAAATGGAAATATCAGGCAACAGTGATGCGACATTTGGGAGGAAAGAAAGCGATGTCAGTATTGAGTGTCTCTTATTTACTCCTATACAAGGTGCATTTCCTGTGGTCTCTTTTGATGCCACAGGAACTGTTAGAGGTAAGAAGGCTGAGGGATTTGCTCAGGCTGAGGTGTGAGCCTCTGTGGTAATGGGCCTGCTGCTGTTCCATTACGAGCTAAGTGTGAATCCTGCTGTTCATTTGGAAAGGAAAAGGGAACCAGGTAAACGAAGCTGTACCTTGTTTGTCTGGGAACCCTTCCAAAAAAATGTGAGCGGTGAAAACAATCAGGATTCTGCGCTCTGTGGTGAGATCCGAGGCGGTGGTTGGAGAATTCTGGCTAAGGCTTCCGAGGGGGGTGCAGGGTCCGTGGGCTCCGTGCTGAGGCCCAGTCCCTCCCTGCCTGAGCATTCCGCTGTGCAAATAATGTGCTTGGCCACACATGCGGTGTAGTTGTTCAGAACAGAGCACATGCTGTTGTGATTGATAAAACCCATCTTCCTTCAGAGGTATGACTGACTGTGTAGCTGCAGTGTGCTGCTCTGGCCTAGTGAATGTACACCTGGCTTTCTCTGTGCCTGCAGGGCTGCACGACGCAGAAGGCAGAGCACTCGGGCTGGGACTCTTCAACATCTTCGCCTGTTAAAACTTCAAATACAGGGGCGCCGCGGAGATGGCTCAGGAGAATAAGCGATTCCCTGACAAGTGCAAGGGCCTGAGTTCAATCCTCGGTTCTGTCCCCCCTACCCCCCCAAAAAATCCCCAATACTCCAAATACAGCCCTGAATACTTTCCCCCCACCATATATAGTTTAAACATCAAATGGGAATTGTGAATTGCTAAATTTTCTCAGTGTGTAAAGCTAAATTGTGACAAAATATTCAGGCTTGCACTTCCATTTGAAGAGCTCAAGTGAAGAATGGCAGAATAGGAGAGATTCCTTTAACAGCAGTGAGCTTAATAGGCCCAGAAATTCTTGTTGTCCGTAAATTAGTTGTGAGCCGACAGAGGCTTTGTCTTCTACTATGTTGTCGTAGCCTTCAACTCCGTAAGTGGACTGTGGTATCTATAGGAGGCAGGTGAGTGGTCCTGCAAACCCTGAAACCCCGGAACCCAGCAAGTCCAGAGACAGAGGGGCCTCTAGGCGGAGTTTGGACAGCACTCCAGTTGTTTCTCAGCCATCTTGATTGTGTTTGCTTCATCCTCAGGTTGCTCTGCTTCATGGTCGTGAGATAGCCGCCCCCTGTAACCTGGGCTGGGGGCATCTTTTTTCTTATTCAGATAAGGAGAGCACTATCTGCCACATTCTCATAGGCCTGGGTTATCTTGCATAGCCAACCCAGTCACTGTGGCCAAGAGACTGTGTTTGCTGACATGGATGAGCCAGGGCTCTCTCAGAACTGGATTAGGAACCGTCATCCAACTATGATGGCAGCATCACCAGGGAGAAGAAGTGGCTCCTCAAGGAAATACCCGGGCAGGCGCTGTGAGGAAGAGACGGCTAGGAGCTGTTGAGGGACTGCAGACCTTTGTAAGCCTGCTTAGCCCAGGAGCGCTCCGGGGCTGCCAGTCTTCAGCCTTCGCTTCACCTTCTGAAAGGGACCTGAGCAGGCCCAACTCTACCCACTGGTGATGACAGGGCCAGAGTGAAGCCTCTCCAAGAACTATCACAGTGTGAGTCCGTGGCGAAGGCAGGATGCTGGAACATTCCAGGAATGAAAAACCAAGTCAGAGAGACGGTGTTTCTTGCCCATGGTCACGCACTTCCCTGTACCTACTGGGTGTGTGGCTCAAAATAGAACCGGTGTGTATTTTCATAGGTCGAATAAAGGTGAAGGTAGCGAGCATTCCTTTCCCTAATGGTGTTCTGTTGGTCTGGGCAGAGTCTCTGCTGAGCAGTTACAGGAATCATAGCATGGATGAGGTGGACTGCAGAGGTTTTGAGAATTAAATAAACGGTTGGACAGAATGAGAGAGGTTTTCGGTACGGATATGGCCGAAGAGCGTATTGAAAGGCAGATGATATCAGGATATGGTAACAGAACCACTGTCAGACAGTACTTGTACAAGTCTAGAAAAATGTCTCTCCACGCTCACTTTCCTAATCTCTGATTCAGAGACAAGGCCGTTGTCCGGCTTGCCTGTCATGTTTAATTAAAAAAAAGTATGTTGATGGGTACTAAGCTGTTCATTAAATTATAAAGTGTGGTCCATTCGTGGTGGATTATTCTGGCTGGTTTCTTTCTTAGAGAATCATGTTGAATATATAGTAAAATAAATAATATGTGGAGTGCCGATCACTGTGTCTGTTGAGCTTAGGCCGTGGAAAGCCTTCTCCCGCAGCAGCCCTGTCCACGGATGGGCACGTAATCGATCTCCGTCTTGAAAGGCGCCTTGATCTCTGGAGGCTTGCCTAGCACAGCTAATGAAAGCCGAGTTAAAAATGTATAGTATTGTGGCTTTTCGCTTTCATTTTTGACTGAGGCAGTGAGAGGTAGGGGGAGGCAAACCTG
Source organism: Tympanoctomys barrerae (assembly GCA_002564285.1). Taxonomy (NCBI): domain Eukaryota; kingdom Metazoa; phylum Chordata; class Mammalia; order Rodentia; family Octodontidae; genus Tympanoctomys; species Tympanoctomys barrerae. The sequence goes on along the minus strand of NDGN011160826.1, from coordinate 1,795 downwards.
AAGTCCAGGACAGTGGCCAGGAGAGAGACCCCATGAAAGCAACGGTCTGTTGGAGTCTTGCTTAGACGGTCACACCTTTGGCTTTGGGCACCACCGGTCCAGTGGGAGCCAGGAAGGAAGTGATTTCCCTTTTTGATACCAGTGTACAATAGTTGTCTGTAGCCAAAGACTTTCAGTTTTAATATTTCCTCCGCTCCTGAGAAGTACTAGGTATTAGTCTCTGCCGGAAGCAAAACATTGGTTACTTCCGCCTGTGGTGAGTATCTTGGCTCTGTGTAGATGTTTGGTCAGGTGGTTTCTGGCCAACCGCCTACCCAGAGTTTTGTCATTCACTTCAACAACTACAAGAGGACTTGCTTGGTCCATGGTGCGACCAATCAGCTTCTTCAAAGTCTGTGGCTCTTTGTGTCCCAAGGGGCATAGCCTAGGAGGTCTGTTTGCTGGGAACAGAAGAGGTACCTGTTTTTAGTATCTTTTCTCCTGACTCCAAATTCTCCTATTTCTTGGCTTTAGGCATAGTGGAAAGACCTTTACTCTAACTTGGGAGTGGTCCCAGGAGATCAGCCACTTCTTAAATTGTTCCTCAACCTGTCACTCTGTGGTAGAAGGGATCTGATGCCTGAATGTGTGAAGAGTGCTTGGTAGATTGAGGCCAAATATCTACGCCTGGGTCACAGTGTATGCTTGCTTTCTGCTCTGGTCCTAGTGTTTAGATGACAGTGAATTGCAGGATCTCCATTCCCTGCCTCCCTCCCACCCTCTGTCCCTCTCCCTCTCTCTTCCTTCTTCTTTCTTCTTTTGCAAGTGTCCTAACGTTGAGCTACCCCTGGGGCCCACCTGCAGAATCTTGTCAGACACTGCAGTGAAGCGAGCTGAGCACAGACCTGGATTGTGAGGAGTGCACAGTTGGAAAGATGAACACAGGCACAGGAGGGTGTTGTTTACAACATGTCTGTTAATTGCCAGATACATTTCAGGCTTTGTGCTAGGTCTTTGGGAAATCAAAGTAGGGAAGTCACAAGCTTCGATGTCTCGGGGCCGACGTAGATACCTGGGAGAGCAGAAAGAATGGCGCACATTTGGGAAGGCTGCCTGGAAGAGCTTTGCCTACCTTTGTGAACCAATTCTACTTGAAATGATTTCACAGGGGTTCTCCATTTGAAAGAGTCCTCATATATATCTTGATATGGAAATAGCAGAATGCAGTATTAGCGTGACTTTCTAGAGAAAAAACCCACACATATTCAGTTGGTGGGGTGCTTCTCTAGCTGTACATCTTTGCTGTCTTTGGTGGTCAGAGATGCTTTGGTGGAAATGTCTAGAAGTTCGTGCTGGAGCCCTGTGTTAGAAAGGTGAGACTCTGAGAGCTGGGGTGGGTACACGCTTTCTGGGGCACTGACCCAGTGGGTAGAGATGGTCAGGTTCACCGAGTTCCTCCCTGTCTCGCTTTCTGCCTCTTCACTCTCTGCTGCCTAATTCCTCTTCACCATCTCCAGGCATGTTTTCAGTTCTTACCTGGAGCCCTCTCTTGTGTCCCAGACACAGATTAGGGAGAAATAGGCCACTGTTTGGCACGTCGAATCTTGCTATCGGCCCATTTCTTGTGCTTGTTGGGCCGCGCTATGCAAGTCAGCTTGCCTCGGCTCAGACAGGGCGTCTCTGCACTTGGGGAGGACGTCTGCATTAGGAGCTGAGAGCCTGCACAGCCCTGCTGGAGGCTGACGATCAAGGGCAACTGCAGCCAGCACTTCTTCTGCAGCCAGCTTTTCAGGGCATCTACCTCTGCCCTCACATT
>NDGN011160810.1:0-12196 GCA_002564285.1 Tympanoctomys barrerae | reverse complement strand
CCATCCCCCATCCATCCACTCCATCCATCCATTCTGCCCATACATCCATCCCACCCACCCATCCACCCATCCATCCATCTGCCTACCTACTCACCTACCCTTTTGTTTATTCATTTGTCATGTGATCCACAAATATTTATTAAAGGACAGCAATGAGTTGAACACTTGCCCTGGGCTTTTTTGATGGTCACCCAACCAAATCTAGTGTCTGCCCTCATGCAGGGTGCAGCCTACCTGCAGTAAATCAGTGAGAATTTAGCATGGATCTGCACTTGATAGGTGCTGTTCTTGTGCTATGAATTCAGAAACTATGTGAAACAGTGCTAACCCCTGCAAGTAATGTACCTTCTTGTTGATCCCACAAGACCATTTCTTTACTGGCTTATTTATTTTTAATTTCCCTGATAGGGACAGTGATATTCCCACATCTCATTTCTCTCCTAAATCTCATTTTCACAGATGCTCAGTGAAGGATGGGAGACTGCAGCCACACGTTGCCTGCAACGAGTAACGGGATTTCATGAACCATTTTTTATTTCCCTCTCAGTCTCTTGAGTCTGGTTGATCTTGTCTAGAGCCCTGATAATCTCCTAGACAAAATATTTAAATCTTCTGCAGCTCCCGGGGCTTTGAGGCAGGAATATTGTGGCTGAAATTCTAAATATTTTGGAATGTCATTAATGGAAGGGTTACATAGCAGATGCTGTTCAGTGTAATTTCCTTCCCAAGAGAATGTGTCAGTATCTTTGTATCTGGAGATGCACGTGGATAGCCATCAATTTAGCCGGCCTCCAGCTCTGTAGCCCCTTTCTCTTTGTGTTACTCCTGCTTTCTTCTACCTCTGTTTAACTTGATATATAGTTTTGTCTTTGTTTTCCAAAAAAGAATAAAAAATTGTTACCATAAACGAGTAATAGAGGCTGAAATTGTTAGCTCTTCCAAGGAAACAGCAATTTCCCTTGATCTGACAAAGATCAGATTTTTCTGTTTGAAGGGATGATTCTGATTGTTGAATTTCAGATTGGGGTGGGTTGGTTTGGGGTAATGGTTCCCCATCCCTCTCAGAGCATAATGCCAAGGTGTAGGTGTCACCCTGCATGTGTGGGGAGGTGGGGTGGTGGTGGTGGTGGGATGGGGTGCAGAGCTGAGTCCAGGTCATTTCTCAAGTGAAGTGAAGGACTGCTTCCTGTTGGTGCCTCTTTATTCCTGTTTTGTGGGAAAGGTAACAAGGTTTAAAGAAACAGGCACCCAGCATCATCTCCAGTGGTCCTGAGGAGGGGGCCTTATGACTTCCATTTATCCTTGAGGCAGCTGAGGATGACAGCATCCTGGGGACTTGTTCGCTGCCGCACAGGACACCTAAGACTTGCAATGTGTCCTGAGCTTTGGCTTGTGGGCCTGATCATGTGCTTGTGTGAAATCTAGGCTCGGTATCTCCGCAGCCTCTCCTCCTGATTTTAGGTTATTATCAGTGAAACACACCACAGCCGGCTTGCTTCCATGTTGAAAGAACAACAGTTACAGTGTGGATTAGTATTATGCTCGCAGTGAAACAGCCCGCGCGTAGAGCCGGCATGGTGACTGCTTCAGGTTTGTATGCTAGTAGAGGAAATGCAGAAATTCCTTAATGCCAGAAAGGAGTGCTAGTGTGTTCCAAATTCTTGGTGTTTTCAGGTATTTATCTTCTAACCTTCAGCCCTGCGGTGGTTTCTTGTGTGACCACGGGAATTCTGGATTCAGGAAGTTTATTAGCCAACTGGATAATTGTACCTTTGTAACTTTGAAGACAACCACCTAGAGGCAGCGGATAGCTACAATAAATGGCTTGTAATTCTAAGTCTTAGATCTTTGCCTTAGCATAAACCCCTGCTCTCTACTTCCTTAGATTCACAACCGGAAGAAATCAAAGCTAAACATTACCAGAAGTCATTATCTACCACTGAAAGCGTGTTCGGTGGAGAGTGGAACAGGCCTCCCTTTAGAGGCTGACAGGGTAAGGGGACCCATGTCTAATTTTACCAGGCTTCTGTCGGAATTTTTTTTAATAGGGATATGTCTGTACCCCCAGCTATTTTGCACCGCAGGAGTCTGATTGTATCTGAGGATGCAGCCCGGCTCTGCGCTTCAGGGAGAAGCCTTTTATTTCCTGTTGGGGTTTAAAGTTGCCCTTGTTTAGATTGATATTGGTTTATAAGTCAGCCTGAATATTGAAAAGCAAGGGGCTTCTTGGTCTGTGTGATGCTGGCCTTGGGGCAGTAGAATTACAGAGCAGCTTTATTTAGGGTGGCTAGGGAGGCCATATGTGGTCAATTATCCTATTTTGAAGGACGCGGGCCTCTGTACCAGGTCTCCCTTCAGCCCTGCCTTGCGGGCCCCTTGCTCTTACTGCCCACATTCAGAAAGACCTGGAAAATACTGTCAGGAGGCGAAATTCAAGCTTTCACCACGAGTCCTGCACCATGTGCCCTTCGTCCCCTCTGCAGAAGGTTCCTTCTTGCTGCTCACCTGCTACCTGAACTAAACATGCCCCGAGAAAACGATTGGGAAGTTCATCTATGCGGGACAGGAGAGGCTTAGTGGAGGGAACATGGCTGCAAAGTCAGATGGACCTAAATCCTAATCCTGATCTAGTTGGTTGAGCTTGGGGAAAGTTACAGAATTTTCAGTTTCTCCATTTGAAAATGGAGAAGTTACAAGGAAGCTGATTTTGATGTCTGTGAGAAAAAATGGGCATAACTGTAGTTATGTGCTCGGGTTGCCGTGTTCCTCCTGACGTGCGTGGCCAGCACCTAGATGTTCTTAGGTTTTCACTCCACAGACATTTCTGATCATGCTGTGATGTTTCAAGTTGTGAATGCTGGAACCTTTCCTGGACACACACTCTGACAACATGGATTGTAAGCTGTTGTGGTAGACCCGGGGGCTGGGGGAGGAGTAACATGACATTATAGGGACGCCCCGTTAGCATACAGCTAGCAAGTTTGTGCATTTTAAGGACTTCTCTTAACTGTCTTCCGTGTCGACTTGGGGAGGGGGCTCTCTTCTTGTTATGTCTGATTTGGTCTGGGTTTAGACCAGAGTCTCACTGTGCTGTCCAGGACAGCCCCAACATCCTGGGGTTGAGGGGTCCTCCCGCCTAAGCCACCTGAGCAGTGGCGACCACAGATGAGCTCTTCTGGGCCAGGTCTCTAGGCTGTCACCTTCTCCTGCGTCCTCCTTAAAGATGCTGCCTGGAAGCCCACCTCCCGGGTGCCCTGCGCACCCGGCCATCCACGCTGACCTTAACACACCTCTCATGCCGCTCCCTTGGGAGTTGGACTGCCTACTGGAACATTTTGTGGCTGTATTTTTGTTCAGGCGAACAGTGAGTGCTGTGTGCATTTAGGTGGTCAGAGCGTCAGGACAAAGCTTCCATGAGGCCCGGAGCTTCTGAAATGTGGTGAGGAAGGGGTCCGTTTCCCAGGGAAGTATAAACCTCACGCTGTTCATGCTGGTGCACAGAAGCTTGTTGGAAGTAGGCAATTATTTTACAGCTTTCTGCAGAGGTGCAGTTTGTTTCCTAGATCCTGCTATATCATCGCCGGCACTTGGTGGCAAAGGCAAGTTATGCTGTTTACTTTGTCCCCCTAGTAGCCGTCCACGTTTGAAACCTTAGTGAAACACACCTTCAGCGTTAGGAGGATCTGGTAAATCCTCTTATGGCTCCATCCCAAGTCAAAACAGCCATCCCTTTTAAAACCTCACCTTGTAAGCTTTTCATTGTATCAGGCCTTATTTTTTGTGATGCTTCTTTTTTCCCCTGCAATTTTTAAATTGGTTATACAGATTAACAGGCTTTATTCACTCACGTACATGCCACACTTCGCTCGCGCCAACCCTGCCCTATCCCGTCCCTTGGCCTGCCATCCTCCTGGGTAGTGTTTCGTACTTGCTCCCTTCTCAGCCCCGATTGGGGCTGTAAAAGGAAGCCCGTGTGTGTTTAGCATCCTCTCAATCCAAGCTGTTGCAGAGCCTTCCACGCAGTCTCCCCAGTATGCTGGGTTTTGTGCACACCAGGGAAGCAGATTCTATTAAAAGCGCCATTAGCATGGTTTATTGTGTTTGTAGCTGTGGCTCTTTCTAAGTGCGGCATGCCAGAGCCGTTTCTAGAATCCACAGTGGTATGATCGTTAAGGTGTGTGGAAAGTACGATAAAGCCTGTTTTGTAGGAAAAAGCAAGCAAGGCACAGAAATAATACTGCCTTCATGAGTCTCCTCAGAAGAGTCTAGGGGAACTAGTACTTGAAGTGGAGAGACCTAGTGATACTGTATTCAACTGGCAACCCCAAGTACCAGAAGGAGGATGGACTGCAGAGTACACTTCCACAATTATTATGCCACTTGCTGCATTCCCTTGGGAAAGCAAAACAGCCAGCTGACAGCGTTGGGGTCCTGGTCCCCAAATCTTCCTGTGTAACACTCCGTCCAGGCTGTGCCTGTCACCTGACCTCCTTCTAGGCCATTCCAGGGCAGTCTTCCCACCGAAACTTCACTGACCACCGATCTTTCCTGTGGTCAGGAGCCAAGCCAGCACCCTAGTTCCTCGCAATTGACTTAAACCGTGACTGTCTCGGAGTTTCGCAGACTCAGTGTCCTCAGCTGTCAAGAGCCCGTCTCACTCTCCGAGTCCCTGTGAAGGCTGAGTGTGTAATTCTGAAAGCCTTTGGGCAGGTGCAGAGAGATGGAGCAGCCAGATAAGAAACAGGACAGGCTTGTGCGCCCCTGTGTCCCTGTCCCCCAGTGGCTCCAGCTTCCTCCACTGTTTGCAACTGTTCCTGGTACCCCGCTGTCTTTACATGAATGATGATGCATGTCATGTGATACGTCTGAAATTAATTTTCCTTGTGGGTAGGAGAGGGAGTGGGAATAGAGACAATTGTTGAAGTTCCTAATGCATTTGCTTTATGCAGTGATTTGTTCTTGACATTCAAAGAACAACTTCAAGCTTTGGAGTAGCCCAAGGCACCGTGGCACAGAGCTGTGCAGGCTGTCACTGATCTGGAGAATTAACCTTGGAGGCTGCTTTGTGGAACAAGATGTGCCTGTGTTGGAAGGGCGCCGCAACAACACCAGACATGGTGTGCAGACAGCTCAGCCCTAGCTACGGTCACACCACCGCCTGTGCCTCAGGTCAGACTAAATTCCCACAAACTCTCTGACCCCAGGCCCCTTCTTTTCCCTTCTGCCTTTCGCTTTCAAAACATTAAATATCTTAAATCAGTCTAGGGAAAGTAATATTTTAAATAAAAAGTTAAAAGTGTTTTATGGTTATTAAAGTAACATTTGACCATTTTAGGGATTATAAAATATATAGGAAGAAACCAGTACTATAAAATCATCTGTAATACCACCGTATAGATAGCACAGAAGTAGGAGAGCAGTTTTGTTTTTTCAATGGTACTAGGGATTGAACCCAGAGCCTGACACATGTCAGGCAGGCAGTTTGGTGACATAGCTCCTAGTCCTTTATAATTTTTTTTTTTAATACTGAGACAGGGTTTCACTAAGCCACTAACTTGTTCCAATGGCCTTGAACTTGTGATCCTCTTGCCTCAGCCTCCCAAGTAGCTGGGGTTACAGGTGTGCACCGCGATGCCTGTCTGAGTTCAGATGACTTTGGGGGGCGTAGTACTGTTTCAGTGGAGTGTGTTTTGCTTTGAACATCGCAGCCCAGCTCTGCGGAGGGAGGAGCCAAGGCCTGAAGCCTCACATGGTACTTGGCACAGAGATGCGGGGAGTTGCTCAATGAATGGATGAAGCAGACAGAGAAGATGTGTGGAAGTAAGGCAGAACTCCCCCGGGGGGCTGGGATAGACTTTCGGGGGCATTCATCTGTGGATTAAGTCACAGATTATATTCTGAAGGCTTGAAGAGTTGTTCTGTGCTGCACTAGGCTGGTACTTGGTGCTTTCCATCACCTCGTTCCTTCCCATAACTTCTCCCATAGATAGCCAGTTTTCATACCGTACCCCCTTTGGATGAAGAAATGCATCAGTTTCTTCTGTGCCTCAGTCAGTTCCTGGGATGGCACAAACATGGTGAGATCCTCTGAAAGATGGAAGCAGGCGGGAGCTGCAGCAGAAGGGGGAGGGCATCCGAGGAGAGGGCAGCTCTCCCTTTGCTTCTGCCGCAAAGCTAACTGGAGATGGAGGTGGGCAGTACAGCCGAGCACTGCCTGGGAGAGACATCCCTGGTGTCCTTCTCCAGCAGGCTTCTTTGACAATTCTGTTGGCTAACCAGGCGCTCCTGGAATTCCAAACGCAGCTCCCCCTTCTTTTCTCACCTCCGTGCCAGGAAAATTTTTTTGGCAATTGAAACTAAAGTGATAGATTGGCAGTGGGAACTCTACTTGGCTGGGGTAAAATAACCAATGATTGTGGATAATTGCAGAAAACAATTTTGAATTTTATTAATGAGGTGCTCTAAACAACATCTTTTAGCTCACTGTCCCACTTAACAGCTAATTCACTGAGTTCATTCTGCTGTAATTTACACTTATTTTCACCCATCCCTAGCCCCAGGCCCTTGCGTTCTGTAATTGACACAAGTCGGGCGTTTCTCTAAGGATATAAAATAAACAGATGTGTGGGAGAGCTGCATTGATTTTGCTCCCTACTGTGGGCCGATTGGCTACTTTTCTTGGAGCTTATTTTCCTCCCTAAGTAGAGGCGACAGACATGGACAGACCCCAGGTTAGGACAGTAGGATACAAGGCCTAGGATCGGGAGGGAGTGTCTATAGTGAGAGAGTCAGGCTTCTTTTCATTTCATTTGCTTCCTGCCACCCAGGCTACAGCCTTCCTAGGTAGGCCCTGTTTTTTTCAGGGTATGCAGCAAGATTGCTGGGATGGGGTACAGGGTCGGCGGGGTGATTTTGCTGGAGTGGTTGTGATGGTGTTCTTCAATGCCATCTTCGAGCGTGGCCTGTGTAGCCCACCACATGCACACTGGGAGCTCAGCTAGCTCAGTTCCTGCCTTCCTAGTGTGTTTATAACCAAGACTCATGTCAGTTTCCTTATGTTTATTTAACATCCTGTGGCCATCTGCTCTGTGCTGAGAACTCCAGGATTATGAAGATGAGAGCAGTTGCTGCCCTTTGGGTATTTACTGGCTGCTGCCGCTGGTGTTTATATCTCTGGCAGGTTGTCCATCCCTTGCCTGGACCATCCTTGCATCTTTTGTAGAACCTAGAGTAGAAGAGATCCTTAAGAAACATTAACAAATGGATTAATCTGGTGTTAATAGAGTGTTAGCTACTTTTCTGTTACTGTGCCAGTAATACTTGAGATAATAAAATGAAAGAGGACAGGTCCGCTTTGGTGCAGTTTTGCAGGTTTCATTTGATGGCACTATTGTTTTTGGGCTTGTGGGAGGAATGTGGGGCAGAGGAAGTGGCTCACGCTGTGGTGGCCAGGAAGCAAGAGGGACAGGGGAAGGAGTTAGGGCCCCATTGGGCGCTGTGGAGTGCCCTGACTTCCATCACGCCCCACTTCTTAAAGGCTCTAGCACCTCCTGCTGGAGCCCAGATGAAGACCAAGCCCTGAACACTGGGGCCTTGGGGGACACTTATCTGAACCCACAGAAGGAGAGAAGAAATGGAAAAGAAAGACAGGTTACAGGCTTACACAAATAAGGTTTCCTCTTTCTCTGGGGGTGAGCCAGGAAGTCTTCGTGGAGAAGCTGGCCTAGAGGGTGAGTGAGATTCTGAGAGGTAAAGCCTAGGGGGCTCAGGGCCTTGCAGAGGTGGAAGAAGGACTGTATGTGAATGGCAGGCCTCCAGGCTCTTGACTTCCTGCCCAAGGATGGTTTGATTTGCTGGCAGTGAGGAGTTACTACAGGTTTTGGAAGGTCATGTAATAAGATCATTACTGTAGCGATACTGGGCTTGGTGAAATATGGGCTGGACAGAGGCTCTTGCAATGTTGTAAACTCAAGCATCCTAGATTTTTGACTTAGGGGACAGGAAAGGTGAAAGGTCATAGAGATGTGACTGCTTCCTTTGGCCCTGGCACAGCCCTCGGGACACCATCGGTGCCATAAGAAGGATAGTCCTTAGTTGAGGCAGGAGGAGGTATCTTCCGAGGAACGTCTAGAGGGAAGATTTAATTTTCTGTTTGGAGAAACTAAATTTTTTTTCTTGGCAGAGTTCATTTCAGTTCTGAGGGCCCAGAGTCCGAATTACTCATGGTCAAGTCAGAGTGGAAATTGAGGTGAAAAAGTATTTCAAGTGGAGAGTGTTGCCAAAGGGGGGACCCTAGGGCCCCAGAGCCTGAGTCTGTCTTCATTACACGTGTGAGGAGCCAAAAGCACAAGGGCTGAGGCTATTCCCAAACTATCCTCAGACAGCTACCTCCCGAAAAGCACCCCTACCCTGAACTCACATGTTGGAAACAGAATTCCTGACTTCATATGTTGATGATATCTGGGAGTGAGGCCTTTGGGCGGTAATTCAGCTAGTTAAGATCATGAAGGTGGAGGCCTATGATGCTGCTAGCGGCTTTCTCCTTTTGTCTGTGTGTCACCTGCTGCCGCGTTACCACTCAACTAAAAGGCCCTCACCAGAGGCCAGCACCATTTTCTTGGGCTTCCCAGTCTCCAGAAGTGTAGGGTAGGTGTGTAAGCTTTCATTCATTATCAATCACCTACTCACAGGTGATAGCTGTGGTAACGAGAAACAGACTATGGCACGGGTCTTCTGTAATTTTTTTCTCCCCTAGAGAAAGCTCCCAGAAGGACAAGCGATGCTTTGCTGAGACACATTTGCCTCCCTGCGGTTCTGCTTGCTCTTCGTTCCCCCTGGGGACATTCTGTTCTCTTTGGGACACCACAGCCTTATGAGTTTTTCCAGACCCAAAACATATCCCAAGGAAGGAGGCAGCCCTTAAGCTCACACCACGGGAATCTTCGTCCCAGGCTGGCGTTTGCCCGGGGTTTCCCAGCAGTGGGTGCCAGCTGTTGTTCAATGCAGAATTCCCTTGTGAACAAAAGGCCTAGTTTTCCAGCCAGCCCAGATCTGGTGGGGATGGGTGTGGATGGGAGCAGTCACCGCAGACTCCCCAGACATCTGGTGGAGCCTCTGTGTGGCCCAAGGCTCTCCCAGTCAGTCACCAGCAATAGAAAATCTCTCTGCTCAAGTTGTGTGGAGTCTACTGCAGTTGTGTAGCTTTCTGCTTCTTGCTTGCTGGAGCCATCTGGCTTTGGGGGCCAGCACTGAGAGGGACCGAATGGAGAGGATCGTCATTGTGGGCCAGGCAGGGCTTTGGTGCCTTCACATCTGATGGCATCTTCTGTTAGGGTCGCAGGTGGGACATCCCAGTGCACCTGCTCAGTGACCTGCACCCTGAGAATGCTTTTGAATGGGATGATAATGTTTCATTTCATGGGTCAGTGTGGATACATGGTGTTCATTATACTCTCTCTCTCTCTCTCTCTCTCTCTCTCTCTCTCTCTCGGATTGAATGCAGGGTTTTACACTGAGCCACAGCCAGTACCTCAGCCTCTACTTCTGCCTGATTTTTCTTCTTTTCCTTTTCCCTTAGCTTTTCTTTCTTTCTTTCTTTTTTTTTTATGTATTTGGTACAGCTCAGACTCATAGTGATCCTCCTGTTTTCGGCCTCCCTAGTGCTGGGATTACAGGTCACACCTGTTCTCGGTGGCTGGTTCAGCACGTCTGGGGGCAGGGCCAGCGCTGCAAGTGGTGCCGGAGATCAAACCCCAGTCCCTGCGGTTCCCTAAGCAGGCGCTTAGTCTGCTGAACTATCTCACCAGCCCTTCTTTTACTTTTTTGAGACAGAGTCTTACTGAATTGCTCAGGCTGGACTGGAATTTGAACTCACAATCCTCATCTTCCCTGAGTGTGTGGTTTACAGTATGCACCATCGTGCAGGGCTCCATTCTGTCCTTATTCTCTGCTTTATTCCTGGAAGAATTCATGGGTATGTTTTGAATAGAAAAGAATTAAATCCTCTTTCCTTGCTGTCCTCCTCATATTCTCTTACTGTGCCCGTGTACAAGGGGAGAAGTTCTGGGTGGGAGCCATTCAGTTCTCTCAGGAGCCTTTCCTTTCGCCGCTTGGTTTCTTGGAAGGTGCACTCTGCCTTGTAGCTGGCACTGAGCCCTCTCTGACACTTAGGCTTCCCATCTGCACATCTGCTTAGAAGTGGGCTGCCTAGGACAGCTCCCTGGGTGCTGGGAGGAGCGGTGGTGTTGGCGCAAGTGACAAGGGCTGTTCCATCCAGCATAGCCCCTGGAAGCCTTCGAAGAGCACCGCTCCATTCCCTGGGGTACCCGGCTTCCCCCAGCAGGACACATCCTCACCCTGTGAGGAGGCTCCAGTTGAAGTGGGAGGTGGCCCTGGCTTCCCATTTCCCAGCTTTGTGACTTCATGTGGTGCCCCGCCTCTCAGAGGCACCTTCTTGGAATCTCGTTTTCGAGGCAAGTGCAGGGATCCAACCTCTGGCTTTGTGCATGCTGGGCCAGGACACCACCCTCGAGTGCACCCCAGCATCTATTTGTCACCATTTTAAAACTTGGAAAGTGGGGCCTTAGAGAGACTGACTGGGATTTGAAATTCTACCTTTTGGTAATTTAAAAAAGGTCTTTTTATTTACTTATTTGGTATGGTGTGTGGTACCATACAAGGATCAAACCCGGGTCCTTGTGCTTGCCAGGCAGGCACTTAGACCACTGAGCTAGCTCCCCAGCCCCTGAGGTACTACCTGTTGGAAGGACACCTGCCAGTGGCGCTGCCCTGCTTTCTTGATTGTGATGACTGCAAACCCTGAGAGGCTCCTTAAAGCGTCCTCTCCTTCTCATCAACGGCACTTTCCTTCCCAGCCTCTCCATTCCGACAAGTGGTTGGTGCTTACTGGCCAGAGCTCAGGGTGAGAAACAAGGGCAGGCTTTCTGGGCCCTGCTCCGTGGCACAGCCTTGCCTGTGTCCCGCTGGGTGACCCGAGCGGCTCTCTCAGCACTGTGGCCGAGCAGTGGGCCGGCAGATGGCTTCAGCTCTCCTGCTGGCGCGATTCCAGCGGGGTTCCCCTGTGCATGTGGTGTGCCTCCAGGTGGCCTTGCCCGGAGCACACCCTGCACCGTGGCCAGTCTGCTTTTCCAGGCACTGTCCCACCTTGGGCCACTGGGGAGTGGAGCACATCCCCATGATGAGCACTAATGCCCACAAATTAAATAAAATCATTTCTCAGCTGGCGTTTGCGTTCTATGACCGTAATTACACAGGGATCCCAGTCATCGCTTAGGGGTGTCCTCCTTGGAGCTAACACTGAATGCCAGCTTGACCCAGTTAGTTTAAAACTCAAGTTAATAAACAGCTTTCACGGTTTTGGGGTCTGTTGATTGACAGTCTCTAAGTCAGTGTGGTGTTCTAAGGGATGGGGAGACAAAACCCCAGTGGACCCAGGGCCTTGCTGCTTTTTTCCCGTTAACCTCATTAATTGTTTTGGTTCAGAACAATTTAGGTCAATGTTAGATGTTTAAGAAGGAACCTTTGGAGGAATGGGAAAGAGCCAGGCTCTAAGGTGGGGCGCAATCACCATGATGAACCCCAGAAGACAGTCGCGAAGGCTGATGAGGCAGGAAGGAGGCCCTAGGACCGCTTCAGGCCATGGGCTCGGAAGGAGACCCTGCAGGAGCGCCCTCCCTTCCTGCTTGCTGGCTGCCCAGGTAATTGCTGTGGGCGGGTGTTGTGGCACAGCTGGAGCACACTGGCCCTGCATGCAAGAGCCCCCGGATTCCATGCTCAGCATCATGAGCAAGTCGACAGGCAAAAGTTGCACGCTGACACCCTGAGAAGGGTCTTCCCGTCCCTTGTGCCCTTTCTGTCTTTCAGAACAGTCTCTTCTGTCTCTTTTTTGCAGAGAGGCCAGCAGCTTCTTACCTCCAGGGATGTGAAGCTGCTGCCCCAGGCAGACCTGAAGCCCACATGGAGAAATAGGGATATGGGGAGAGGGGGTGAGGGGATAGGAGGGCCAAGAAGTGGGGCTCAGCAGAGAAAGGGTACAGGGCCGGAAGTGGGACCATTTTTCCCTTTTATTGTAGGATAGAATAGATCATTCACTGGATCTGCCCATGAATCACCCTCCTTCTCCAGGAGGTGGCCTTTTATCATCATAAAGAAGCACATGCGCAGTGTGGGTGCCCTC
>NDGN011160785.1:0-11552 GCA_002564285.1 Tympanoctomys barrerae | reverse complement strand
TGAACTCAGGCCTTTGTGCTTGCCAGGGAAGCACTTATTCCACTGAGCCATCTCCCCGGTCCCCAATCTCAGAAATTTTTGAACCTTGATTTTTAATCCACTTTCAGCAGACTCCTCAGCTTGATTCTCAAGAATCAATATGGCCCCATGTTGTCAAACAACCATATTCTTCCTGATTTCCTCACATGACTCAGCTCTAGCCGAAGTGGACCACTTGTTCTGTTCCTGACTGTGTTCTTCTGCCCTTTTGTCTTTGCTCATCCTATTCCCCCTGAGAAGAAACATTTTGTTTTTATTCATTTTTTTTTAACATTCTATCTAGCCTTTAATACCCACATCAAGGATACTCTCCCACACAAAGGATATACTTTTTACTTTTTTCAGTATCATATAATACTTAATATTTATGGACAGAATGTCTCATTTTACAATAAGTCTTATTCTTACTCTACTCTTAACATCATACTGAAAGCCCCTTAAGGGCACAGCCTCATACTCATCTCTAAATCTCCCCAGTAGGCATCCAAAAGAGATATTTATTAACTTATTGTGAGACCTTATCCTAAAATTTTGTGTCATTAAGGCATTGCTATTATATCATGAATTAATAATCTGAGGAAATGGTCACATTAATATCCAGGTCCTCTGGGAACAGTATGGCCAACACTGTTATATAAGTGACATAGGAAAAGTGCAGAAAGGTTAAGTGATTGCCAGTGTCACAGAATGTGGGACCCAGGATCATCAGATTCCCAATCTGTAAGCTTATTCACACTTCTCTTATGGACTCTTCCCTCCTCTGGAGAATAAAACTTGTTGTTCATCATTTATCGAGCATCACTAAGCTGATTGGAATCGGGAAAACAGGATTAAGCGATATATCCCAAAAGAATAAGTTCAGATTCAGTTGTCTCATCTCAAAATGAAACACCAGGCAGGATTTGCCTCTTTCTGCTTTAAATCTGGTGGCTAAGGTGCAGTCCAAGGGGGGTCTGCCTCTATTACACCCACTCACTCAGCTGCCTACAGACTACACAGTTCACTTGAACTGACAGAGCCCTTGCTAATTGCCCCTTATTGGCCTGTTACAAGATGCAGCATGGGAAGGGAGACAAAGCCTCCCTATTCACATTCTCAGTGGGCAGCAGGGGGCTCAGCAAAAATAGAGAAACTAGCGTCCAGGCTATTCATATTTGAAAAGTCAGGACAAGATCTTCTACCATTCAGAGCCCCACATTAAAATCACAGTATTGCATCCTGTGAGACGCTGTCTGTTTCTTATTTGATCTGTCAGAAATTTAGAGTTTCATATATCAAGTCTAATAAATGAATACTACTTATAGCTACATACCTTTTTCTACCTCCAAAGTGATACCAATTGTGCATTTTAATTTCATTATTATCTTTTCCCAGTAAGGGGTAGGGAGGTAGGGGTAAGGAGAAGGAAAGGGAAGGGGCAGTGCTTTTCATGAAAACATCATTCTTCTGTTTTTTATTTTAAGAAAGCAGAAGAGAGGCTTTAAGTACAGCCTGATAACTGAACTTTCTGTTTAGAATTTCTTCCTCTCCATTGAGCCTTAGCTAGGTTTCAATAATTATTGCTCAGGCACATAGTCTTGGAGCTTTGCTATTTCTCAGACTTGTACACAGTTCTAGGAAGGGTTGTTGCCAAAGCCATCATGTGATTTATTGACCCTCCACTGGGACAAGGGGGAACAGATATAACTTTGTGATTTTATTATAAGGAGGCTGGGTTAATATTTCTAGGTGAAACAAGCTACTATACCAAGTTCAAACATCTGAAGAGGGAGGTTAAGAAACCCTGAGTGTGGGGTGTAAGGATTATTCTGTCCTGGGGCTGTGCAGACGTCGTCTGAGGCAGGGAGCAGGAGAAGAAAGGACACATTGTGACCCATTTCCAACACCTCCTGTGTGTAGAGGCGGAAGTTCCTTGCCTGCAGAGGGACACGCGCGGAGGAAAAATAGGAGAGTTACAACATGGCACTTACATAAACAACACCAAACTGGCATAAAACATCTAACAAAATTACACGACTTCAAGCTTGGAATTTTTATACAACATAAATATTAGGGTTCAGCCCATTTAATAATGCTACATAAAATCAAGATTTAAGGCAGTAATGTTCCACATAAACTCTGAAAACAACATTTATGCTTCTTATAAAAGCAGAAAATGATTGCATTCTGTGGGCTTTTCAAAATGATGAATATAATTCCATGAAGCAACAAAAATGGATTGAATTAAAAATCCACTAGTTTCAGTTTAAGTTGTTTAAGGGGGAAAAATGTAGTTTCTGGCCAAGGACTGAGAAAATTTTATAAGTATCAAAAAAAATTGTATGCACTATTAGGCAGTGAGGCAGCCTTCTCCCAACGTGTATGTAGCCCAAGAGTCACCAATGAAATCTGAGCTGCCTCAAACCTGCTAAGCCCAAGCAACCCTTTAATAGTATCTACTGTCACAAGTAGAGCTGGTATTTTTTTTTTTTTGAGCATATGGCCACCCCTGGAATATTCATGCTTCCCTAGTATCTTTATGGCATCTCTTGCAGTTTAGTCTTCACCACTGTTGACTGGTTTGGACTGGTTTTAAGGCAGTACTGCCTTAAAATGAGAGTAGTACTCTAATAGAAAGACATTCTTGGAATCTGTAATTCATCCCCTGCTTCCATGGGTCAGAGGCTAATTCATGGTTCTTTCTCATTAAAAGAGAACCAGCCACTCTGTATTTGTCTTCCTAAGGTAGGCTGAAACGTGTGTGTGTGTGTGTGATGCTTTGAGGAAAAGGGCAGTAATGATGAATATAGGCAAAAAATGAAAACAAAAACAAAATCCTACTGCTACATTGCATTAAATTGCTAGACAAAGCCTAGAAAAGTTTTATTAGTCTTTTCTGTACCAGTAGTTTTTCTTCCAGTTGCTTATTTGTGTAGGTTTGATTTGTGCATTTTGATTTAGGTGAGGCGTTTGATAGTAAATTTTCTGTGGAAAGAGAACATGTTGTAGTTTAACTGTTCCTATAGATAACACTTATGTTACACTCTTCTCAGATAAATCATTTGTCCTTGTAATTATACTGTGTTTGTTGATGCATGGATATGTGCATGTATTCATGTCGGTTTATGCTACCCTATGAACCTTGATGTCTTTCAAGGCAGACTAGAGGATTTTTTCTTTTCTTGACCAGAGCACAGTACAATGGGGTCCAGAAAAATTGCAAGAGACTGACACACAGGAAATGGACAAAAAGAGCACAAGTTCAGTTTGTCTACTTGTATGCATTAAAATCACAGTAAGCATGTACAGGAGAAGTGGTGTTTAAATAAATCAAAATAAGCATATGCGTGTATATACATGCCTCTTGAGTAAGCTTTATGCTGCAGTGCAGTTTCTAGGAGCTATAAAAAGAAGATAAAAATGGCAAAATCTAGTACCTGGTGTAGAGGTATATTGATCTGCTTAAGGAGAGCTTTCACTGCCATCTGGAGCTCATAGAAGAACAATTGCATGGGGCAGTCAGAAGTATGATCCACACTTTCCATAGATTCGGAGCCAGAAAGCTTTTGGATCCATTCCCACTCCTCTCTGTATGTTGAGTCAAATTAAAATTAGAAATATAACAAAAGTTCAGAATACAGCTAAGAACTTTCTTAGGATATATGTCCAGAACCAGGATAAACCAATTGTTGGTGCTTTAACATTCAGTGTAATTCATGAAATTTGAACTTTTTGCTACCCAGATGGAGTTTAAAATGAGGTCTTTCTAAATTGAACTTATTTACCTATCAGACCACATGTCTCAAAACAACAATATTAATTTGTATGAATTAGTTTTTTAGATTGAAGCTTTCAAACATTTTGTAATAATTTCTCGACTGTCCTCATTTTGCTTTCCCTAGGATCCTCAGTAAGTTCTCAGATCCTATATTTTACCGCAGGGGCATCTGCTGGTTAATTCTGCATTTGGGTAACCACGGGACTCTGCTCCAACTCAGGCAGCAAACCACATGGCACATTTCAACCCTGGCCTGTTGTAATCATGGGGACTATTTTGGTTTCTTTCCCCTTCCAAAAACTTGAGGAGAATCGCAAACAAGAACAGCAGACAATTCCAATAAAAGGAACCAGGGGACACACATCACCGCTTCCCTCCTCCTCACAGAGCAGTCATCTGTGTCTTCTTTCTGCGTGCTCTGTCGCCCTTCCTAATGAACTTTTCCAAATATCATGCAGAAAGGACGGGGAAAGAATGGTAGTGGGAGGAAAACACATCTGGTTCCCCAATGGCTTGCTCTTGAGAAGGAGCTTGAAAGGATCAAGGTAAATGCCTTTTGGGCAACATTATTTCCACAGGTATTTTAGCACAAGTCTCTGAACACACTCAGTTGGCCCCATTTTCCTTCAACTCTGCAGGGAGTAGCACTGTGCTGTAATCTAGAAAGGAGAGGCAAGTCTTCCTCTTCAGAGATGGAAAGAGACACTGGCCTTTGTTCTCACCCTATGGAAATCCTCTGAGAGTATCAAAGGGTTTTGCCAGTCTGGGCTTCAGGCATGTGTTAGAAAACCAAATTGACTGTGGCATGGATTTTTCATAAAACCAAAACAACAATGGTAATAAAATTTCTTTTGATTACAGGAAAGTTTCTGTTTTTAAGATATGTTTGAATTCAAGTCTCATACATGATAGAAAATTTATCCTTTGTCCCAACAAAAGAAAAAAAAATCAAAATTCTGCAATCAGGACACATTTAGGCTTCATAAGTAATTGCATTTTTTCCAAGAAAAACTACCTTTTCTTTCCCATCACTGATACCGAACCAAATGAAATTTTATGATTAGCATACCTGTATGCAAAACCTAAAGGACCATGTTGTTAAAACAGGGTCTGTAATAAAGTCAGAAAATAAATTACCAGGAAGAATACCTTGAAGTATTTAACACCAACTTGTCAGTTTAGGTATGAAGATGGGGGAGATGCACTTGGCAGAGTGGAGGCTACTGGAATCTTTGGTAAAACTGAACCTTGGATCCTTGGCCAAGGAAAATTTTTTGGCATAACTACTGAGAGACAGACTCTAGAAATGAATGAAAATCCATTGCCGAGTCAACCCACAAATGAGCCAGGTAACCTTTTGGGCAGAACTCAGATGTTGATTGTCAAAGTGACCACCAGATGGCAGACTTAAAGCCCAGGTGTATTTCTGTAAGTAAGAGGAGCAGAATTATGGCGGTCAGTGAGTTTTTCGAAGAGACCATCACCATCACTGTCATCTCCTCCATTGTCATCAGGTAATATTTATGTGGTAAGCTTTGTGGGACATTATTGTTATTATAGCTTTGCCACTCTAGGGACTAGGTTTTAAATGACTAAATTGGATATTTGTTTGCTTAAGCAAGACCATAGGGTATAACTAGAATTTTTGGGTTTAGCTTATACTCTGTGAAGCCTGAAGAAATCTGGAGATTTTTCTTTTATTATATATTTCTTTTTTGGTCCATGTTGAGCACAATTCAATTCATTATAGAAGTCTTTCAGAGGCTTCCTATTAGGGTTAGTTGTAAAATTGAGCCAGATTGCCATGATTGGGCAATGTTCCCAAAACTAACAGGGTAATTCACCAAATGTCAAAGCATAGAGCAACTTTCCAGAAGCTCAGACCTTGTTACTTCTTTTCTTCCATAATTGTAAGAGGTGCAGGAAACATGAAATCTTTGGGCCATGGGATGAACAATAAGGAGAATGAAGGTACTGGAAGGAGAGGTCCTTTAAAATCAGAATCAATAGCTCTACCAGACTCCAGGCCTACAGGTAATACTAAAAAGAGAGCAAAAAGAATGTGATGCACATTAAACAGTTGAACATTGGGGGTGGAGAAAGGGAAGATTGGCTTACTCCTCCCACCTGGCAACAATGGCAGTTCTCCTTGTCCCAGTGGACCACTACTCCCATGTGCAGTGGAACATCTCACCTTAGAAACCACACAGCAAATCTTCGGGCATGGCACGTCACATCATACCCTCGAGCTGTACCCAGCTCATTGCAAAGAAAGTCTCCATTCCTGACCACTTACTTGGAAATGTTATTGTTTTCACGGATTTTCACATGGCAGAGAATGTTGGGCAACTTTTGTGTCACAAGAACTTTGATTTGGTCCACGGAGCTACATAACTTTAGGTAACCTAGATACAATCCGGGAGAGAGACGCTGGTGACTCCTTCTGTGGTAGGACAGAATATCCTGCAGGATGAAACAAAAAAGAAAAAAAAAGTACCTAGAAAGGTAGTCTTGAGACTTCTTCCTTTCTAACGTGGGCTCGTTCTGAGTGAAAGGAGCTGTGAGTAGCTCGGTGGGTAGCTTCAGGCACCCCTGTGGGTGCTGGGCAAGGCCTGGCATTGCAGCTAGTTATCCCTTCAGCAGAAGTCTCCTTCAAGTTAGGCCATCAGTCTTTAATATATGCTGCAAACTTATTCTCAGATTTTTGTGCCAAGAGTAGGTGTATGGGTTGGGATTGGGAATACAGTGATGCTGATGGAAGCAGATAAGAAAGGTAGAATTCTTCATTTCTTTCCCTGGAGGGTTTACTTCTTAGCTGGGAGGAGACATACATTTGCCAGTGTAAAACCTAACAAAGCCCTTCCAGTAAATGCTACAACTTCAGGATAATTAAAATGGAAAGTGCATTTAAAACAATCAAAATTCTATAGTAAAAAGGTTGATTATCTTAAAAAAGTAAGTTGCAGAGTCTTATATTAACAAATTACACAGCAAATCTGAGAATAAAGAGAATAAAAAAGCATTGATTTTTTGGCATATTTTTTAGATTAAATTATATGATACTCAAAGCATTATTCCTTCTATGTTATTTTCACAGTAACGACAATAGCTTGCAAAAGTATCTGAAGCTCCGTCTTGTTTCCCTGAGATATTAAAAAAATTAATATTCAAATATTCTAATGAATGTATTGTTCATTGTTCTTTTCAGTCATTGATTGGTCTACTGCTTCTTGATTCTCAGTTGTTAATCGCTGTGCATGTGAATTAGTTGGGTTTGCACCTCATTTTCATCAACTTCACAAAATTCTGTATATTTACACTGTGGGAAGCCTGCCTTGTAATGGATTGGCTTTGAAATGGCATTGCTTTGTCACATGAAATATTCCATATTCTGTGGAGGCTGAAGTTGTTGATGCAGCAGAAGTGCCACCCGTGGTAAACACAGGAAGATGCTTGCTTGCATCTCATTTTCCGTGTGATCAGTTCTCCAGTGAGCTGTTCAGGTTATGACTCTTGTCTCCCTACACAAGCGTAGGGTCTCAGACATTGAATCATTAGAAAACACAGACAGTTTTTCTCCCCACCCCCTATTAAGAAGTAAGACTTTCTAAACTTTGAGTAGAAGAGCATGGGAAACAAAGTTAGCAGTGAGGACTCAGGTCACCCATTATTAGGGAGGGCTTTCTGTAGGCTAGCTTAGCTTGGATTTTAGGCAGGGTAAAATAACTATGTAAGTTTAGATTTGTCATTACAAACAAGTAAATGAGGTATTGGCTATAATAAACTTGACTTGTATATATAATATATACATATATATATATATATATATATATATATATATGTTTGTAGCCCAGAAATGCCTACAGATAATATTTTTAAATTAAAATATTTTAAAATTTAAATATATAATTTATATATGTTAAATATTTAAAGATACTAAGAAAAATGAGTAGAATATATATATTTAAAAACAATGAAATAAAAGGAATTACCACTAACCTTAGGGAAGGCAAGAAGTGCAACAAAACTGAAAATTTAAACCTGTATAGAATTCTATACAGAAAATTATAAGCCTCTTTTGACTGCTGAAGGAGTAAGCCCTCCTTTGGAGAATCAAACACCTGGAGGACCTAACATATATTGTTGTATAGTGTTTCTTTAGGTGTCCTTTATCAAACATGGACTCAATTCCTGTGATGTACTGGACACTGAGAAATACGTGTCTCAGGTAAGCACAATATGATTTCTACTCATGTGCCACCTGAGAAGGAGAGGCAGTCACAGTATATGGAAATCAGTTTTATATTAGAGACAATGTAGGCATGCAATGGAAGAGTACTTTTGTTGTTTTCTTTTTCTATTTTTCTGGGGGGCATTGATTTTGGGGAGCAAACCCAGGGCCTTGTGCATACTAATCAGGTGCTCTATCACTGAACTCTGCTCCAAGACCCTGTGTTTTCTTAAACTGGACTGTGAGATTAATGATACAGATTTTAAAAAAAATCATGTTGTTCCCTTTATATGCAATACTATTATTAGTTTATTTCTTTGTTTATTTGGTACTGGGAATCAAACTCAGGACCTTGTGCTTGCTGGGTTGGTGCTTGTACTGCTGAGTGACATTTTCAGCCCCACTATTATTAGTTGATAAGTACAAAGCATGTGGAAATTTGTCAGGTTAGGCCTCTAAATCATAATATTGGATAGTGGAAGAGGAAGAAATTAAGTAAGAATAGTCACAATTGGAAGGAAGATAGAATACCGAATATGTACAGAAAAGCAAACTAAACTTTGTAAAAGATATTTGGCAAACACAATTTTTCTTATGCTCAATTAGGAAGGAATTCTAATTAATATCGAGATGGACAAGGCTGAACTCACTAGTATCTTCTATCGTGTCTCTTTAGAACAGATAATGGTTAATGGTAGTTGTTGATTGGAAGAAGTTTAATCAAGATAGTATTTTGGAAAATGAAATAGTCAAAGGGAGACAAATGGTTAATGTGGGAAGGAAAAATTAGAAGTATTCAGATCATCTGAATTTGATGACATATACCCTGGGGTACTTGCTGAACAAGCAGATGTGGCTATAGACCCCTGGGTCATTATTTTTTAGAAGCCATGGAGAACAGGGAAAGTCCCTAAAGACCAGAAAAGGACAAATATGCCTGTCTTTGGAACAGAAAGGGGGAGAAACACAGGTTGACCCTAGCAGTTAAAGACCTCTAACTTATTGATCTTTGGGAAAAATGAGAAAGAACCAAGTGAAAAGTGTATGGTCAGTTTGCAGACACCCAGGAAATACTGAGACATTAAAGAGGAGTTAAGAGTTATGAAGAACAAATTGTATAAACACCTTTAATTTCTAAGAGCAGTAAAATAGGATCCAGCCTCTAGGGAGAAGTCTCTATGGTAATGTTTCACTAGATAACCTAGAAAAAGTAGAATGTTGACCATATTGAACAAGCTGAGTTGCTGGAATGAAGATCTGTGGGTGATAGAGATGTCATGGGACTAGGAGACAGATTGAGTGATGGCGCCATAGGGATTGTTCCCAAGGGCCACTCTGTTCAGCTTTCTTATTGACATTTTAGACAAAGAAAATCAAGAATGTGTGTATCAAATTTGTGGGCCTCAAATTTAGTGTGGTTTTGATTTTCTGGAAAATAATAATAAAGCCATGAATGACCCAATGCATTGGAAAAATAAGTCTATCATAATTAGGGTTGAAACTTAATAAGAAAATGTGCTTGTAAAGACTCAAACCCAAGAGTACAAATATAGGATGGGTAAGGGTGTAAGAGAAAAACATGTGGGGGTCAGAACTGACCACAAATAGAATGTGAGTCAGGAGCAGACTGTGGTTATATGAAAAACAAAACACCATTCTAGGATGGAGCAACTCACTGTTTCATTCAGTTTTTAAAAAGACTTATCCCTGAATACCTACTGAGTATTCTTTTGCCTTTCAGTTGTCATTTATTCTCCATTAGGATGCTTTTGTAGCCTTCAAACTGTATGGAAAATGAAGAAGCTCTCTTCCTCATATAGGCTAAAATTCATTAGAAAGACCTTCTAAAACCAAGTTGAGTGTTTGAGTTAACCTCTAACCTACATTTCTAGCTTCTACCTCCCATTATAGCCCTTTTATGTCTCCTGTCTCCTGCCATAATGAATTGGCATAAAACATGCTCTTAGCTCCCTTTTGTGATTGTTGGTTGATTCATGAATTCACTCACTCTTAACCATTATTGAGCACATATTGTGTGTAGGGGTTATGGTAGGTTATTAATGGCACCAAAATGAATAAGACATGATCTTTTCTGCAAGGAGCTTAACATTTCAGTGTGTTGGAGAAATGTGTAAGCCATTTTTCTACCCCAACATAATGAAGACCATGGAAGAGTGTGTCATGTCTGTGTGGACCCAGAGGAGGGTGAGATTCATTTCTGCCTTGTGTCTTTACCACAGCCTCAACTGAATTCCTGTTTTACTCCCTTTTCTTGCTCTTTCTTCACCTGATAAACTTATCTTCATGACTCAGCCAAATGCCAACTCTTCTGCAATGCCTTCCCTGATTTTTCTGGACAGAATTAATAGCTGCTTTGTGAGTGCTCCCATAGTGCGCTGTGTGTACTGCTATCAGGCTCTGGTTTAATTCTGCCTTGTATTACCTTGATTTGTTTACAAGACTGTCTCCTTCCCTTGACTGAACTCCTTGAGAGCAAGGACCTTGACTTATTCATTTGTTTTTCCTATAGGACCTAGAAGAGTGCCTGGAACCTAGTGGGTGTTGAAAAAAATGTTCATTAAATATAAAATGAAAGGCCCAGAGGTGTGGGCTGTGAAACTGGGTCTCTGTGAGAGAAAAAGCTATGCAGGGATCAGGAAGGGTGTGTTGAGCTTCTTTTCATTGACCTGATAGCCTATGAGCTTGTTAAACGAATAATAAATAGTTACTTTTCCAGGAAATACAAGGCTTTTATTTTGGTGGATGAGGTGTGGAAGCTGCATCGTGACAGAATGGTGGCTAGTGGTTTTTGTGGGATCAAGATTATACAGACTATAAGTAATTTAAATTTTCTGGATTACTTTCTTGCTTTTAAAACTAAGCAAATTTTACTAAACACTCTGGATCTCAAACTTTTTCATTTAAAAGTGGAAAATATTTCAACAACGGAACTATGTTCTTACATTGTGATAGCTGAATAGAATCTGAATAGGGTCTGCTGTCTGTAGCTGAGGTCATGACTCTAGATTAATGTGGTTTCTGTTGCTTCCACTTAGTTCTTTTTTAAAAAATTGAACTATAATTTATATAGGCTACAAAATTTATCCTGAAGTATGAAATCCAGTGGTGTTTCTTATATGACCACGCAGCTACAATCTTTGTCTAATTCTGAGGCACTTTCGTCACTTAGAAACCCCATGTTAGCATTTAAAAAAATTTTTTTTCCCTAATTTCATTGAGAGACAAACAGCAGTGAGACAGTTTCAAATCAAATTGGTATGACAATTTCAATAATTAACACATTGCATACACTTTTCCTAGTGGTTATATGCTGTGAAAGATGCAAACGTGATATCCTGTTTACAAGCACTATTACAAAAAATCCCTCTATTCATTAAGAGAATGTAGCTATATATCCATACTGACCATTTTGAATGCACAGATACAAAATGTACATTCATATCTATCCCCTTTTTTGTTTAGTTCCATCATTTGAATATTATAGGTGTGTTAACTCAGCAAAAT
>NDGN011160756.1:0-10264 GCA_002564285.1 Tympanoctomys barrerae | reverse complement strand
AGAAAGAAAGAAAGAAAGAAAGAAAGAAAGAAAGAAAGAAAGAAAGAAAAGAGCATGCAGAGACCAGTTGGAAAATAAAAAGGGGCCAATTCCCTCTTATTAAGCCTGTTATTAGGCTGCGAATCAAATTAAACCACAGGGCTTTCCACTTACAGAGTGCTATTTTAAGGCTTATTAGACTATATTAGGATTGGCATACATTTCCACTGACATAATATCGGCCTTTAATTGGATTTAAGGGCGAGGAGGCTGCATTCAGCTGGAATAGGGCCCCTGCGAGGAGAAACTTGGTATTCTCCTCACAGCTTTCCCACTTCCCTTGCTGGCGGCCATCCGAGGGGCCAAGCGGGCCTGTAACCCATTCAGACCCAAAACACAGCTGTTTTCCTCCTCCTCCTCCTTTGATAAACTGCCCAGAGCAGGCTCTTCTCTCACATATGTGTGCCCATATCTGCTGGGTATACTTCCGGATCTCTGTAGCCGCCGTAGCTGCCCGGGGGTTGGGCGCCCACCCAGGCTAGGTGGCAAACCTCAAGCTAACCTTGCCTCTTGTGACTCCAGGCACCTGTGAACTCAGATGCTGGGGCAGTGATGGAACGGGGGACTTAGAGTAGGAAACATGGTGGACCTTGATCTCTGAATCTCTTCCCATCTCCTGCCTGGTTAGTGCTTGAGTGGTTCATAGAGACAGGTGGGAGGGTCTGAATAGGGTGGAAGTATGGGGAGAAGTTCTCATACTGGAGAGGAGTGCCACGAGGTGAGCAGGTCTGGGGCCCCAGAGGCGTGGCTCTAGTGCCTTGCCTGATTTTACACTCAACACACTCTGGCATAGGTCAGATGCAGCAGGCAGAGGGGGCAATGGCCCGGTCTGTGGCGCCTGCAGCCGGAAGGAGCCGTGTGTGAATGGCTGCTCCCCCCACTCCAGCTGTGTGCTCAACCACTCAGAGCTGCCACCTCCTCCTTTGTAAAATGGGGACCATTTTCCTCCCATGCAGGACTGTTCTGATCAATAATTGGGAGAATACAGGTAAAGGGATGAGTGATAGCTTAATAGACTTCATGCCTCTGCCGCTTTCCTCGGCTTCACGAATTTCAGATAATTTTACTAAAAGGCATCAGAACAGCGACAGACGTCACCAATCAAGTACGTTACAAAATAATGTTGGGATGAGAAATATCTTGGTACAGAAACAACGATGTATGAAATATCACTTCCCAAAATATTGCTCAAACATGAAAAAAAATCCCCAATTCCTTAAGATTTCCCACTAATATATGTGAACATCGCCTGCTTCCACTTGCCAAGATGCTTCTTGGCTATACTTTGATCTCTCCAATTTCCACACTTGTTTTCAGCTCTTCTGCCAGAGCCATGTGCTTGTTTATTTTTACTACATTTTTATGACGTTTCTGCTATACCAATAAGTTTTGCATTATTAGTTTTATCAAATAACAGAATGTCTGGTTGGCTGGCTGAGATTTATTGGCCTGGTTTTTATGGCTCCAGCCCAGAACACTTTTTGTGATTACTTTCTAAGTTGTTCTTAGATCCCTTCTTAAATACATGCTTATGCTTTTATTAAATCACATCTAAAGGCTAATTGTTACGGTATAAACTTAGTGTGGTGCCAATTGCTGTAATCTTATCATTAGTACTTAATCACAGGTTTGCTTAGGTGGCTCTACATAACATACAGATGTCAGAAAACTTGCTTGTAAATCTAATATTTACTAACCGAATCTTGTTTTATATCCAGTAGGAAGTTTTTCCCCCTGATACATATTATCACACCTTAAAACACCTCTCTGGCAAGTTTAGCTTATATTGGATATTGAATTGCTCAAGACTGGAGGAAAAACCATTACATAAAACAAGGAAAACCAGACAAACATGGTCTCATTCCTGCAATTTGTAGCTTTCTTCCCTATCCTTATTTGACTTAATAAGTCTGTGCATGGCTTTGCTATCTTTGCAAGCATGAATGACCCATATTTATAACAGGGAGAAACTGAGGCAGCGGCCCAGGAATCACATGCCCAGTGATGAGTTACCAGCTGTCCTGCTCCCTGCAGGGACAGGCCTCAGAGCCTGGTGTTAACCACGTCTGGTGTACTTCTGGAGGGCTCTGCAACCCCTGGAAGTCTCTGCTCTTTTCAAGTCAGATCTGTTTCCCTCATGGAGCCTGGGCCCAAGGGTATTTCTCTCTCCCCCACCCCCAACACATGTCCTCAATGCTCACTGACCCCCAGAGAGTTCCACATCAGTAAGAGTGGGACCTCCTGGAATGCTCCCCCAAGGGGACATCAAAGGAGCAACTGTCCTGGTGGGTTTGGATTAATGGCATCTGAATCATTACAGACTAAGTCATGAATGCCTGTGAGCCTGGGGCAACACAGAGTGTGTGTGTGTGAGTGTGTGTGTGTGTGTGTGTGTGTGTGCTGAGCCATGCATATGAAGGGATTTCAATCAGAAATGAGCTCAGATCCACAAACACACATCCTTACTAACTCTGGGTACTCACAACCTAAGCAAGAGAAGTTTTCTTTATAGTTATTCTTATTCAAAATTGGGCTTTCATGTCTTTTTAGGGTTCAATTATCTGGAGTCAAAATGCTTATGTCCCCATGTCTACTGCTATTCTGCTATAGCCCTTCTTTTTCCACTGGGGAATAGAACATTGCTGTAGCAGAGGGTGGTAAGATAAAGCTTTGAATAAAAATAACTTTTGTCCTGATGCAGCATCATTGTCTTCAGAGCTGTTTAGTACAAACTGTGCAGGTTCCTGGAGTAGAGGCAGGATGTGTGCAGAATGGTCTCATAGAGGTCTGTACACATATGTGTGTGTCCCACTGTACCCCTGCTCTGCAGATGGTTGTCATCAATTTGGGCAAGGAAAGCTCTTGGAGAGAGATTTTTTTTCCTTAAAAAAGCAGGATGTCCTAGCTCCTCCTTTTGCTTAGCAACCAGCACACAGATGCAGCAAAGGCCGAGAATTAGACAAGTGGTCTTGGGTTCCACAAAGGGCCTCTGGAAGGAAACTTGCTGACATCTTTTCCCCAGGAAAAGATGGAGGAGGTAACCGAGGCCCTTTTCAGCACCTGCAGTGTTCTAAAGCTTCCAAAGGTGATTGGTGCAAGATCACCTCCCTCTACTGGATTAGCATGGGGTAGCCCAGGCTGCAGGTAGCTCCTTCTTTGGACGACCCTCCCTTCTGGGCAGTCTTGGTGGCAGGCAAGACCAACTGCTCCCACTTTGAAAGTGAAAGAGCCAGAATCTTGCCTTTCTGTCCCTGTTGGCAGGGTCCTGAGCTAATGAAGGAAGTCTTGCTCCTGAGCCTCTGCAGCTCCAGTGGGTGATGCCCAGGGAGGGGTGGCTAGAAGCTGTGCAGGCCAAAGAGGGGGGCACTCTGTCAGCACTCCTGGGGCCTCATTCCTGCACTTGGTCCTGCTAAGTTCCTCCCACTGCCTATGGAGCCCTAATGTCCTTCCTTATAAATTCCCTTTCTGATTAGTATAACAGTCTTTCCATTCGCTGCAACTGCAACATCCTAACTGGTGAATATCTGAGATAGCTGAGGTCAGATTACATTAGAAAGGCTAGAAAAAGGGTGTGGTGGCGCATGCCTATAATCCCAGTGCTGGGGAGGCTGAGACAGGAGGATCACTACGAGTATGATCTATGCAGTGAGACCCTATACCAAATACATAAATAAATAAAAGATTTTTTTAAAAAGGAGAGGCCCACTGATTGTGAACTGGACACACCCATCACCATCTCCTCATCTACCAAACATTTGGCCACATGAAAACCCATGCTCAGCAGTTCTCTCTTCCATTCTGTTAGTTAGTTTTCATCAACTTGGCCCTGGCCTGGGTCCAAGGGTCATAGCCACAAGTAAGACAAAATCCCACTTCTTATGGAGCTAATATACAGAGCTTATATTATGAGAGAGACAAACAATCCCAGGAAGGGGTATAGAAAGTGGTGTCTAGACCTAGGAAGAGAGAAAGGGTGGGGGAATGAAGAGGGAAATGAAGGTCCCAATGAGAAGTCAGGAGCAAAATGTGTTTTTAGAGGGACAAATGTCTTAGTCCAATTTCTGTTGCTATAACAGAATACCACAGACTAGGACATTTATAAAGCAAAGAAGGTTTATTTTTCACAGATTGGGAGGCTAGGAAGTCTAATACGGGAGGACTGTATCTGCTGAGGGCCCTTTGCTGAAGGACATGGCCCTCTTGGGAAGAGGGAGAGGGGAAGGGGGATGGGAAGAAAATAAGATGACACACTTCTATAACAAAATCGCTAATGATAACGCACTTCCCCATGACAATGTTAACCCATTCCTGAAGCCAGAGCCCTTGGGTAGGAAGACCCTCTTCTTGTTGGATGGTGGAGTAGGAGATTGATAGCACAGAACTGCCTTGTAACTCTCTTTGAACTTGCACTAATGGGACTGGGATGGCCAGTTGTTGCAAGAACTGCTTCAGAAAGGAAAACACTTTACTAGCAATGATTGGGGATATTAGGAAGCAGTGCTTCTCAGAAGCTCTGACCAATAGGTGAAAAATAGGAGTTCCATTTTCCTCCCCGGCTGAGCGTCCCAGCAGGCCTGATTTTCTACCCTGGTACTCAAACATGAGAGCCAGAAGCTTAGACGTGGCTGTTTGTGTAAATGGTGAAGATGGATTTATAGCAATTTAATCAACAGCATTAATAGTGTCACCTAAGCTTAATGATGCCAATTATAACCATGGTAAACATCGTCGCACAGCTTATAAACAGTGATATTAAAGATGAACTTGCTGCATTCGGTCAAAGCTGTTGTTCAGAAACAACGGGGAAAGAATTCTTCTTTCCAATATCCTTGTATTATCACTCCTACTTGAATGAAGAATCCCACAACAAGAGCATGCCCTCGGTGGGGAAGCGGTCCTTGGATTCTCCTGCTCACATGTATTTCTCTGGTCATTTCCCAAGGACAGATCTAAGTCTACCAGAAGACTCGGGCAGGAGTGCAGCAGAAGCACTCAGCCTAGAACAAGGGCACAGCTGGGTAGGACTCTGGCCCAGGCAATGTCGCTTGCACAGCCTAAGCATGTTTCAAGGAGTCTAAGGGAAAGAGAAAGAGACTTGTAAAGGTCAGATAGAGAACCTAGCAAGACTCACTACCTAACAAAAAGGGGAAGCAACATTTAATAAGAACCATTTGTGTTGGTGTGGGTCTCTCTCAAGAATGATAGGGAACAAGCTTCCTTCTCCGAGGAAGAGAATGTGTATGTGTTAGAGGACAAAAATTCCCCAGGAGGGAGTCGCACTAGAGAGCAAGGCAGACAGTGAAGGATTCCTGAAGAAAGCTATGAAACTATTTAAGTCCGAAGGGTTTCAACATGGAGCAGTGGCTCTACTTATGCACATGTAATCCTGCTTAAGACAGTGGTGTCCTGCAAAGAATGGTGACCAGCCAAAGTCTCTTCCAGGGACAAGAGGAGTCAAAATGTTCTTCTGTCCAGAAATACCTCCATCTAAGAATGACAAAATGTCTCAACTTATCCCATGGCAGCCTTGGGGGCAGGTGACCCTCTTTGTGGACCACACAGGGTAACCACCAGCAGCTGTAGGTGAGCCAGAACTGCTCAGCTGAGACACTATCCATGTGCCTGTGTGCCCATCCATGGAATGTCCATCACATCCTCATCTATGGAATGTGTCTCCCCAATGGCTTCTTTGACCTTCTCCTGGTGACCTTCCAGGAGTGTGTGACTCATGGAACAGGCTTGTATCCAGGGTTCTTAGCCAAATTGGAGCATCAACTTACATACTCTTTGTACATAGTACCCTCTGCGGTTCTGCAATAGCTTGGCCCCAGGTCCATGTCCAGTTTGGAATCTCAAAAGCCCAAAATAGCAAATACCTGCACATCAATGTGCTGTCTCTCGTGCCTGGTTGCCATGAAGACGGGCTCAGGGAGAGCCTCCCTCATTCCATCTCAAGCATGCATGTGGGGAGCTCAGAACTTTGCCCAAGAAGAATTGAGGACTGTACCTCTCCCTCCCGTTCAAATTATAGAAAGCCTGCCAGCCTTCTCTTCTCCTACAACTCAAACCTTCCTTTCAGTCTAATACCCCCTATGATAGCAGTCTCTTCAGGGGGAGTTTACTAAAGTGTTTGGAAATCGCATTGTATGTTTCTGTAGATTTACAGGTACACCCAGTAGTCTTAGAACTCTGCAGGCAACGCTAATAAATAAGTAACAGTGCTGGGGCTGAGTCTAAGTTGAAGTAAAGGATTTTGTTAAGCCAAAGTCAGGGAAAGAAATTACAGAGCAATGCACACTATCCAACAAGAGGCTTCTGGACTTGGTGTGACCCTCTGAGGAGGACGGACAGCAATGTGGTCTTCCCCAGACAGTGAGTCTCAGCGCAGATGAGGCTTTGTGGACAAGATTTAAATTATACTGTCACCACTACCTTGTTTTATTAAAAGTCATTCTGTAGCTATATCTACATGGCACAACCATCTAGAAGGGAACTGAGATTATTGAATTCTCCAGTTATTTTGAAACATACAAATTCCTTCCTCCCCTTCTGCTTGTAATGACACCCCGACATGTGTCATCTGTGGAAAGTCTCAGTGACTTGGGATTTTCACCTGAAAGTGGGGAAAGTCAATGTCTCCCTCTTAAGGATAACCTTTCTATTAACAGGTGATGCTGAAGTGCTGAACACACATTCTTAGAGAGAAACAAAATTTTAAGAGACAGTTACTAGTATAGCTAGCTAGCAGCAGGGTCTCTAAAGATAGTAACAATTGCCCAAGTAGCTTGGAGGAATGTTTTGGTTAAAAAGAGAAAGCTGAATGAGTATCTATGTTTTATTAAATTCTCAAAAGTAGTTAGCCATATAGGATCTTCGAGTATGGTGCTTTTGGAGTCCAGGCCATTATTTACCCAGTTAATTCCTTAATGCATGAGTTTATTCGATAAACATTAACTTGCTATCTACTCATGAGAAGAAGGCTAGAAGATATTAGGAATCAAAGAATCAAAGTAAGCTTTTAAAACACTTTTACAAATAAGTATTTAATTACAGTTGGCAAGGAAAGGTGAAGGAGCACGCTGTCATCAGCACGTGTGGGAAGGCTTCCTGCAGGACACAGCAGGGTCAGGAGACTCACAGGGAGCAGAGGAGGTTCTACAGGGCAGGCCTGAGAGGTCAGGGGCTTGCAGGCCTTGGGCTTTGTATTACTAAAAGCAGTAAGAATATACTGAAAGGTTCAGGAAAATCATGAGAATTGGAAGACTTGGGACTAGACCCCAATAAGCTGGCTCCTTGCGAACGTTTAACTGCCCTGGACTGAGTTTTCTGCTTTGTAAAAGGGTCATTGAAATAAAGTCACAGTTAGAGCTGGAAAGGACAAAACAGGTATAAAACCCAGTGCACTCCTATTTTAGAAGAAAAAAAAAAAATCAAAGCCTCTAATACCTGTTCTGTCTGCTTCAGTTGGTTGTGGCAAGGATTTTTAAAAATGTACATAAATACAGTTGGTAAAGTAAAAGCTGTTATTGTTATCGTTACTACTATTTCTGAAGTGCGATGGGCCTATGTGTGTCAAGGTCCTTGAGAATTAAGACAAGGGACACAGAAATGCGCTGCCACTTGCTTGTGTCTACGATGTGCGTGTTTATGCATCTATATCTTTATCTCATTAGGGAAAGAGAAAAGAGACGTGGGAGAGTGCATTCTACAGCATTATTTACATTGAGGGGCAATCCTGGAAAATGCTTTATCCCCTTGGGAGCAGTGACCTAATCAAGACATATAATTGCCTGCCTTATCTAAATGAATACATCATCTGCGAAACCGTAATGGGCCTCGGTGCGGTTTCAATTGCTAGGTAGTTCTCAGTTGCTATTGAGTTCTCATTTGCCATGGAGTTCAGCTGCTGAAGGGTAATTATAATGTTTAACAAATATATTCCCTTTAGGGACCTGATGTGAGAGACGTGACATCCCTTTGCTCATCCTAACACAGCTACACACTCCAGAGGTATGGGCGCTTTGCTTCCTAAGTCTAACCTCTGCCCGGTCAGCACGCAGAATCATGGGTTCAGACTAGGAGGGACAGCAAGGGCAGGACCTCAAGGGGCACCTGTCCCTGATAGAGCACCCAGGCCCCTCAGGAATTCTTAGTGCTCCAAGAAGGAATATATCCTGATAGTCTGAAGATGATTCCCTCCCTCCTCCCTCCTACCCTCCTCCCTCCCTCCTCCCTCCATCTCTCCTCCCTCCCTCCTCCCTTCCTCCCTCTGTCCCTTCCTCCCTCTATCCCTCTTTGTCCTTTCCCTCTCACATCAAGACACCTGAAAAGATAGACCAAGGACTCTCTCAGGTACTTTTCAGGCATGGGATTCTGCTCTGTCCTTTGTGTTGCAGGCATATTAGAAATATATGCCAGGCCTAACAGTGGTCTTAGTGTTGAACAATACTTCTTTCAAATAAAAAATTTTAAAGATTAAAAGTGAACAGATTTGGAAGAAAATCCCCCAAATCCTGTCTAGGATCACTGCACTGTGCCCAATGCCCCTGCCCATCCTGGCACAGAGGCTGCTGAGAGGCCACGGTGGATGTTATCCACAGTTTGGGCTGGCTGCAGTAGGAGGCTCAGTCGCAGGCTTGTCCTTGTCTGGCCCCATCCCACCCCTCGTCCCAGCTGGTCAGCTCTGTACACCCAGCTTAGTGACAGGTGGCTGTATTTCATTTCTGGTGCATGCCTCTGGCCCCAACCTTTCACAGTATCTCCTTAAACATTTGCAAGGTGAATATCAAATGAAACAAAGAGGTAAGTAAGGCCTGTTGCCTTCCTCCCAGGTACCTAACTCTCTCAAGACACTGGCCTGACTTCAGTGGCCCCTCCATGCCATGCTCTTCCCCCAGGCCCGTGTAAGCATGGGCTGTTACTCACTCTAGATGTGACCTCATGGGATACATTCCTAGAACAACTGAGAGACACTGGGAGAAAGAAGGGCCCCAGTGGGCCTCAGGCAGAGATGTCAGTCCTGGAGGCCAGTGGCAGGGCAGCTCACTGGAGGAGCCTGGTGTTTCCAAAGAAGCCCTTGGCCCTCAGTGCCAGGGGTGAACACTCACTGCTCTGAGACGAGGGATCCACCTGTGTCACTGCTGCAGGCACCCACAAGCTCATAAAAAATGATGGATTGATTGATTTGTTTATTGGGCCTTTTATTTATTGTGCTCAGAGTGATGGATGAATTTAGTAAAGAAGGAAGGAGGGCACGGACAATCGAGTTTGGAGAGCAGTCTGTCAGCTGCAGAATGGCTGAGCCAGCATCCAGTTATTAGCTCAGAAAATAAAATTTCTCTCCTGCCTTCACTTTCTCCTTTGTTGGAAAGATACTTTCTCCCACCCACACTAATAAAAAACAATAATAAAAAATGTGGCAAGCGAGGAGGAAGGAGAAGGGTTCAAACAGGAAGAGTAAGGCCAGGAATTTGTTTAACTGAATCATTTCTAGGCCTCCTTGAACACTCTGATTAAAGCCATGGGACCTCAATCAAAGCCACTGAAAGGAAATAAAAAGATGTCTGAGAATAATTTCGTTTGCTGGAATTTTCCCTCCTGTGTTCTATTATGTTGGGGGAAGGGTGTGTGAACAGAAAAAAAAAAATTCTCTTTGGTCCTCCTTTGATCTTTAAAAGAAAAGAAGAACATTCAAAGAAGAAGAAGAAGAAGAAGAGAAATTGACGCCAATCTTGTTCTCTTTCTTCCTTTTGCTGGCACCAGTAACACAACAGGATCTGAAGAGAAGTATGAACAGGTCACAGACAAAAATATACCAGCGGCACACGGCATGCAGAATGCAGCAAGGGGCTCCGGGCCTTCGGCCTGGGACCGGGCTGATTCCCGGCCTGCTCCACAGATGCCGTGAGGTGAGCAGCTTTGCTCTCCCACGCCCTTCCACCATGACGTCTCTGCACACCTAGCAGCAGGTGTGGACTGGAATCCCCGAAACCACGAGCCAAGTGAAAGTGCTCCTCTAAACCGTGGGTGTCAGGTATTTTGTCCAACAAAAGGAAAACTGATTCATACATATACTGTCTCTTTTTACCACAGTGACGACTATCTCAAATACCAGATATAACAAATAGAGTAACAAAAATACAGTAAAAGTTGACCATTTGGCCATTTTAAGTGGCTAAAATATAGTTCAGTGTCATTATGTACAATTTACACTGCTGCACAATCA
>NDGN011160676.1:0-12294 GCA_002564285.1 Tympanoctomys barrerae | reverse complement strand
TTTGCTACAGGGTCTCACGCAGCTTGGAGTCATAGTGATCCTCCAGTCTCAGCCTCCCCAGAGCTGGGATTACAGGCACGCACCACCACTCCCAGTCTCCGTGGCTGGCTCTGCGTGCCCTGGGGACAGGGCTGGTGCAGCATGTGGTGCCAGGGATTAAACCCTGATCCCTGTGCTTGCCTAAGCAGGCACTTAGCCCCTGAGCTCTCTTGCCAGCCCACAGTTCTGTTTCTTATCACTAGCAGAGCCCAAGTTAGATCACATAGAGAAACTTAGGGTTTAAATTAGTTTTGTGCTTGAAATGGACAAGAAGAATGGAAATCTCATTGTTAGAGAAAGCACTGAATTAGATCTAGATTTTCTCCAAAGATAGTAATTAAATGTGGGGTAAATTTTTATCACAATTGAGAAGCACAGCATTGTTTTTTTATATTATCGCTCTGATTTAACAGAATAAGCATCACACTCTTTGTCCTTTTTCTCCTGGTATTCTGCAGGCAAGGAGTGGGAAAGTATATGTCATGGCGGTATAAATTTTATTATGTGGTGTAAATGTCTGACTCTGAGGCTGTTATAATTTAGTTAAACTAAAAATGTACAACTCAGAAGCTGTATTTATTTTCCAGGGACACAACCAAATCATCACCTATAGCCGGCCCATCTATTTTTGTGTGCTGTGTGGCCTCATTTTGCTCCTCGATGCAGGGGCCAAGTCCAGGCACCCTCCCCGTTACGTCATATATGGCCTGAAGCTCTTCTCCTCA
This sequence comes from Tympanoctomys barrerae, assembly GCA_002564285.1. NCBI lineage: Eukaryota > Metazoa > Chordata > Mammalia > Rodentia > Octodontidae > Tympanoctomys > Tympanoctomys barrerae. Next base: position 11,530 of record NDGN011160676.1, on the reverse strand, counting down.
GAGTCTTTGCAGACAGCCAGGGACCACTTGATAGGTGAGTACGACTCCGGGTCCTAAGGGTGAGCATCAGGGAGGGAGGATGCGTCCTCCTCGCATGTTCTGAGTTACTAAGTGGAGAAACCTCCTTACTCGGCTTCTGGGTGAAGAGATGAGCCTTTCTGTCTGGGCTTACAGAAAATGGCTTGGGAACCGGAGCTCCATCTCTTCCACTGGGAGATTTCTCTGAAAGGGTTTTGCTATCCATAACTACTAAGAGGCTGCCCCCGTGACATCGGAAGCATGATGGTTGTGGTGTCTGCTGGGGTGTCTTGGCCATCAGGCCTTCTGCCTCAACTCTTGCCGAAGCACAGATGCCCTGAGCAAACATGAGTGGGCACCCTTCTCATGTCCAGGCAGAGCTGTGCATGCTCTGGGTACCCTGGCTTCTGTAGGGGCACTTTGCTGGACTTCCTATCTGGGAGCGTGTGCTGTAACACATTCCTTGTAAGTGAACGCCAGCTCACCGCATGGTTTAGGTAGAGCCTGACTCCACAGCCAGGCTGCTGGTGGCTTGCGTCCCCGCTCTGCCTTGTCACTAGATGAGCCTCAGAGCAGCATTCCATTGTGATGTGGGGACACAAACACAACCCACCTCAGGAGCTATTGTAAGATTTAAGTGAGCTAATATGCTTAAATGTATAGAATGGTGCCCAGCACCAAGCAGCAATCATTGGTGCCCTTGGTTGCAGAAAGTCTGTTCAGTACTGACCGCAGCTCTGCAGAGTGCTCTAGTATTCTTGCCATGAAAGCAAAGAGTCACGACCTTGTCACCTTGTGACTGGCTATGATCACATTGATTGGCTGAATAGATGGGGGCAGCACATCCTCTGGCCTCTCAGGTGCCAGTGGGGAGCTGACACAAGAGCCTTAGGGTGACATTGTCCTGTCCTCGACCTCCCAGCAGCTCCCTGAATTTCTCAGTGGGACTGAGGTGGGGGAAGCTTCCCCTGTGCTCCATGTGGATGGAAACCTCACCCATGTCCTGCTTCCCAGCTGCTGTGGCCCCATGCCTCCTCCTGCTGCACGGGCAGCAGGCCTCATGCTCCCGTGCCAACGCCTGGGCCCCACTTCCTCCTCACAGAGCCAGTGTCTTTCTCCATTACCTTGGAGGGGGAGCTGAGCAGCTTCCTGAGGCCAAAGAACCATGTTTCCGAGAATTTTGAAGTCCAGTAAGGAAATAGAAACAGTGCTCCGGCGCCAAGAACATTTGCTTACTGAGAGTATTTATTTCACCCCTTAGTATTATTTGAAGTCTGTAGATGTGCACAGACCGGCTTGGGCAGCCACGTACAGACTCCTTCCAGATCCTCCAGTCATTCTGACCCATGCTACCTTGACTCAGCATCTTCCTCTTGAAGTCAGCCTCCGAGGAGAAGTCAGAGGTCGAGCAGGCGGAGATGCCCAGTCGTGACTGCACATGCGTCGGAGTGCTGCCCTTTCTTACCTTGCTTTTTATTGTTTTTTAACAGTAGCTCTAGGGCCTATGGTCCTGAGGCCTGGGGGTCAGAGACAGAGAGAGGACGCAGGACGGGGAAGCTGTGTGTTCAAGTATCACCTGTTCCCTCCCTGTACCCATTTCTGTCCTTTCCCTGGATCTCAAGCAAGGGTCAGTGCTGACAGAGTTCTACCTCTCCTGATGATGAGGGACAGTTAGCCTCTCAGCTCATGCTCCACTTCTAGGCTCTGAAGTGTTCTGTAGTCTGCCCTACCCCGGACTGTGCTAGTGCCTCCCAGCTAATTTCCCTGAACTTCCTCCCATCTTCTCTCCTCTTGTGACGTTCTTTGCATAACACTTAGTCCTTTCCTAGTAATCTGCTTACACTGGCCATGTTTGATCCTGGTCTGTCCCTCCACCCTCCAGTCTTGCCCAGAGACTGCTCACTCACCTCTAAGTTCTCAGCATCCACACTGGGTGGTGGAGTACACAGGCATCTCGAAACACTTGTGACTTGTGGGACACAAGAACGAAAGGACGTGAAAGGATGCTTTAAGTGCCAAATGAATTAATATGTAAGTGGACTTTAGGGTCACTTCCCATGTGTCACCAGAAAGCTTAGCCTGGTAGACTTTGTGGCGGAGTGAGCTCCCTTGGAAGCATGTCCTGCAGATGACTTATAGAAAGATATTTAGGAGAAGAAATGCACGGCAGACATTCTGTGTACAGATGGCATGCACACACTTTCACATAACAACAGCACGGACCTCTCCCTCATTCTCATTTTTCTACTCCAACCCAGCCAGCACTGTTGAGTAAACGTGGCTGTTGGGCTGTGGCAGCCTCATCGTAGCCTGAGAATGTGAGGTGTCTCTGAGGCATGAAGGCAAGGCTGCAGTGTGCTTGCAAAAGCCAGGGCTGCTCGCTCTGCAGTGGCCCAGGGGTGGTGCGGCTGCTACCTGCACCCTCTGCTGTTATTTTTCTTTAGGTCCATCAGGGAGCGAGGAGGCAGGGAATATGGCCTTCCTGACTTCTGCCCTGGGACTTCCTTTCCCTCAGAACCTCCTACTATGTATTTTTTGTCTGCTTGTCAACAATGACAAGTGGAAATGGCAGCAAATGGTCCAGCAAGTTGACTGAATGACTTGTGCAGCAAAGATAAACAGGAAAATAGAGCAAAAGTGGTCCTATGGGCTGAATGTGTTAAATGGCATACAGATCTGCAGGGAGCAAGAAAAGACAGCAGAAACACTCTGAGAACAAGTGAGGAGGGGAGGACGAGGCAGAGACGCCTTTGAAAGCAGCTCGGAGCCATTTGTACCTTGTGGAGCCCCTTTCCCTGTCTACCGGACTGTCACAGGATTTGCATAGCACAGAACCACTGCCATCATGAGAGCAGGGCCCCGCAAGGAGAGCAAGAAAAGAGAAACAGAGGGGTAGTAGGAGGGGAGAGCAGTGGACTGCTGCTGTGACAGAGCACCGCAAGCTGGGTGGCTTAAAGCACAACGACACAGTGTTTTGCCGTCATGGAACTGGGAAGCCAGGCCCAGGCATGAGCACGTTGGCCCCCCATGGTGTCTGCTTTCTGAGGTTTCATTTCTTCCTCAAGGACGCCTGTGTCTCTGAGTCCACATCTACCCTTATGTTAAGGAGAACAGGCCTAATGGATTAGGACCCAGATGGTCCCCAATGTCATCTTAACTTGACCACCATCTGCGAAAATTTTATTTCCAATTAAGTCATTGGAACTGGTGACTTGGATTTCATCGTTTTTAGGGAGCCTCTATCCTACCCGTAGGGAAGAAGTGCTTAAGTGAAAGAACCAGGGGACATGCTAAGAAGTGGCCAGAGGCCCCGTCACATCTCTCTCTTGTGGGGGGGGAGTGGTCCTCCCAGGCTGGTAGAGAAGATGTGAAGCATGTCCCGAATGAGCCTCCTGGAAGCTGTTCTGGAGACCAGCACACATCGGGGCTCTTGCCCAGATGCAGAGGTGGGCAGCAGGGGAGAAGCTCAGCAGAGCTACTCTCAGAGAGCGGGGCTTGCCTCCCTTGGTATCAGGGGCTGCAGCCCACCCAGCATGGGGACAGTGCAAGGATGGTGACACTGTGAGGAGCACTTGAAGGTGGGAGAATGTTGAGTGGCAGAACTACGGAAGGAGGAGTGAAGGTAAATGAAGGAGATGGAAACTCCCAAAATAATATTCTTCTGTTAACTTCTCTTTATTTATTACCCTTTGTTTATAGACTGGCCATCACTCTGCATTTTTTTTTTCATTGTAAAGAAAGGAATCCTTCCAAGAGAAAGGGAAAGGCTTCCCTGGTCAGCACTCAAGTCCTGTGGTCCTGCAGAGGCTGGTCATGGCAGGGTTAAAGCTGACTTTCTGTTTGGATAACTTTGGTAGAATCTTGTGGGTGAGGGTGGTTTTGTACCTATCCTATGGACCTGAAAACAGGGTTTCTTAGTTCAGAGCACCTAGTTTTAAAGGGACCAGAACACAGCTGGGACAGGTGCCAAAGAGGTAAATCACATAGGATCTGCAGATGGGCTGATAGAACAGGGCTTTGTGACTCAGAGAAGAAACCCCTGGAGCTAGAGGCATATTCCACACCTTTGGGTGCTCAAAGGTGGCCAGGCTAGGGGAAGGGACCCTGGTCTGTGTTGCAGCTGCAGCATCTACTGTAGACACGTGATGTGTGACCACAGCTCAGGACAGGGAAGACCTGAGAAATGACTTGTGCGAAGCTGTCTTCTGGAAGTTTGGGGTCTAGGGGTGCAGGGTGTGCCCTGACATGAGGCCATTCGAGGTGAGGTGGGAGAATGCCATGGTTTCAGCATTGGTCCATGCGTAGGACAGGCTCCTTCTCGAATGGCCTCTGGGGTTCTTTTCAGATGGAAGTTTTCTTTTTCACTGTAGTCTCCGAGACAAGGAACCTTTGCCTGCCATAGTGCAGCTTCCATCACGCAGTCGTTGGAGACAGGTGGCAGCTCAGGAGTTGGTTACTGGTTTGAACCCTCCCTGCCCTTGCCTGCATACCCAGCTTCCTGATCTGTGTCTGCAGGAGGGGCTGTTTCCTGGCTGCACCAGTCCACACAAAGAACGTGTGCGCCCGGGAGCAGCCTGTCGGCCACTGCCACACGTAGGTTTTGATCTGCTCTGCAGTCATTCCTACTGTTTGCACTTAGCAAAAAAAATAAGATATAAGAATATATCTATAGAATACTATAAGATATAATACTCTAACTTACGAATTTTGCTTGAAATTAAATTGAACCAAAAGTCTCTCCATTTATGGTAATTAAGCTAGAAAATAGGAAGAGAGAACTGAGAATCAAAGCCTGTTCAGCAGGGTCCTAAAAGAAAGTGTTCCCAGTAAAAATTATGAAGAACCACAGGGACTTTATTCCTTCTTGGAAAAAAGGGCAAAATAATTTCCACAGTTTTAGGTGTATTTAGCTGCAGCCATCAGATGGGATCAGGGAGCCCCTTCCCTACATTCTGCCTCTGCAGCCTTCGCTTATGCACAGGGGCTTTCTCCACCGGAGCACTGAGCAGAAGGCCTTGTGCCCTCGCTCCCCTGCTGACCTGCGTCCCTGCTGTGTTGTCTCATCAGTGCCCAGGGCTGTGCCCACGTTCCTCCTTGGCTGTGGCCTTCTGGCCTGTCCTGCCCCTTCATTTACCTTGTGCCATTATCGGGAGCTCCAGGTCTTTATGCATCACTGCTTGTACCCTGATTGAATCGGTGAATGTGGTTCTCCTGGAGAATGCCATCCCCACCCCGACACTGGTCTGCGGTCCTTCCTTCCCAGCACATGGGACTACGGACTAAGCAAGGCCCTTGCACTATCCCTCTGCCTGCCCTGGAAGGGGACGGGGCCACACAGGACCCAGACATTGTGGCTTGGCTCCGGGCCCCAAGGGCAAGGGAACAGGAACTTCTGAGTTTGCTCAGAATTATATGTGTTAAAATCTTGATGCTTATGGTATATATTCCATAGTTAACTCTCTCGTTCTTGTGTCTTTCTTTTTGTATTTGTGAATTCCATTCAGAGAGACTGAAAAAGACATGAGCTCTAATAGCGCTGTCTAGCAGATAGGTGCTTGCACCTTACTGCCTCCGTGAGTGGAGGAGTGAGCTGCCTTCAGGTGGGGGTCTCTCTCTCAGCAGCACGGCAAGCACCCAAGGTGGCAGCTCACAAAGAGCAAAGGTTCATGTTGGCTCACCATTTTGGAGGTTCCGGTCCATGGTCAGCTGGCTGTGACAGCGCAGGATGGCAGGAGCATGGGCATAGCAAAGCCATCCACTTCCTGGCCAGGGTGGGAAAAGAAAGAGGATGAGACTAGGTGTCCCCTATGCCCTTCAAGGACACCCTGCCAGTGACCGAAACCTCCCAGTAGCCGCCCCTTGTAAGCTTTCCACCACCTCCCGGTAGCATCAGCTGGGGACCCAGCGCTGACACTGGGATCCCACAGATGCAGACTGCAACAGGTGTCTTGGGCTTCTACAACAGAGCTGAAGGCTTGCCATGAAAATCTTAACCAGAACATCACTGTGTACCAAGCATGGCCCCAGTCCAAGCAGAGGCCATATTGTCCTGGCTATGTTCATTACATCAAATTCCAGACATTCGGCACAGTCCCTTAGTCCTTGCTTTGGAGAGATTTTTCCCCTACTTACTTTTAGCCAACTGTCAGGCAAAGGTATGTGCAAATACTCCTATGCCTCCTAGTGCACTCTGGGGAGCTTGTGTTTCCTATTTTTCAAAAGAGCTGAAGTGCCCTGCCTTCCTTTCGTGTTTCTGTTGCTCTCCGTGGTTTATGTGGTTTCAGAATGTTTTTCCAGTGCTTCATACTGGATTTCAAATTGAATTTCCTTAGTTTTACTAAGGCTTGCCGGTATCAAACTTCGATTCCCTCTTCCTGCTACCTGAGTCAGCACGAAAGGCAGGTGAATTACTGCCACATTGCCTTGGGATTTCCAGGCAGCTGGACCAGAAGGGAACCCTGAGGGAGGGAGAGGGCGAAAGGCTGCTAGGAAACAGCTGGGCTCCTACTTCTCTGCCTATTCACACTTTGTTCCTGAGGCATCAAATTACAGCCTGAGAAGGCTTTAAAGGATTGCCCTGCTGCATGGCCCTGACAGTGGGAGGAGGCATGGTCTCTCCTTGCCCCTCCAGGGGTCCTGTGCTTCCTCAGTGAATTATGCGTACCTGGCCTTTGTGACAGCTCCAACTGAACTGTGCTCCCCAGCAAGTGTGTGTAGTGGAGTTAGTTCTCATGAGGGCAGGGCACCCTGATGCACAGGGCCAGGGGCCCTGGTTCTGCTTCTTCTTCCCACTCTGTGCAGAAACAGTCCTGTAACTATTGGCTGTTGTTCTGCACAGTCCCATGGTTTCCCTGGCTTTCCCCCTCTCCCTTAACATGTCAAGTCTAATACTTCTTTTGTTCTGCATTTTAGTTTGGTGGCATTAAGGATTTAACCCAGGGTCTACACTGAGCTACATCTCTAGCCATTTTTATTTTCTCCTTTTTAAAATTTTAAAACAGGGTGTTGCTGAGTTACTAAATTGCCTAGACTGGGCTCAACTCTATGATGCTCCTGCCAGAATGCTGGGATCACTGGCATCCGCCGCCATACCTAGTTTCCAAGTCCAGTTCCGAGGGTGGCTTTCCTCTTTCCTTCCTGTCCCTGAGATTTCAGCTTGCTGTGTGCCTTCGCGTAGGCCGTCCTTTTACTTCCACTGCATTTCTGTCACAGTCTGGGTGGGAGAAAATCCAGAAGGCAAAGAGGTAGCATTGTAGGAGCGACCAACGAGGCTCTCCTTGCGTATCACCAACTCTTGTGTGTTCATTTTCAGTGTTTTTGTACTGCTTCCCTGCAATTTCGCTCCTCGGGCTCTTCCCGCAGATCAACACCTTCTGCACATACCTTCTGGAGCAGATCGACATGCTGCTTTTTGGTGGCTCTGGTGAGTTGCTTCCCTTCTGCTAAGGGCTCAATGTCAGAAGAGGTAAATAGCTTGGTGGGCGTATGGGAGCCTGCCAGCGGCCTTGCTCTGTCCTGCGCTCTTCCATCGTTCCCTCTCGGTCAGGGTGAGGGACCACAGATGCACCCCATTCCCTTGGAAGTGGCCCAGCTGGCCTCCTCAGGGCAAGGCAGGCGCAGAGAAATGAAGCAAAGGATTTTCTGTGACTTGGTGGGAAGTGTGTGTGTGTGTGTGTGTGCGCGTGCACATGCATGTATGGGCACACACATGCAGGAGTTGGAAGTGTGTCAGTGTGAGCCTGCGTGCGCTGTGTGCTCACCTGAACATGTAGATGATCTGGTCCCCGTACTGTCCCTGTGGCCCATTTAATATGGTGCTTTAGACACAGACTGAGCTGGGCTGGCCTCCATCCCACACTTTCCTGGAGAGTTCCCAGGTGTGGTCCCCAGGGGCCTTGGCTTTTCAGCCTGCTTCTCTCTAGGTGACGCCAAACACCCTGACTTCAGGGCCCCTAAGGTGACATCACACGCAGAGTGATCACTGTTAGCTCCACATGTCGCACACATGCACACACTGGCTCCCCTGCCTGCTGCCCATCTTTGTGGATTTTGCTTCCAGTGACCACTACGTTGGCCCTTTAAGAAAGGTGTGCAGGCTCTTCCTGGGTGCTTCCTGCCAACAGTCTTTTTTGGCCCGCTGCCTCACACCACCAGCTGCCTGTTTTCTGATAGATCCCATAAATGCATTTCTTGCCCCTTGGACAACCAGTTTGTATCTGAAAACTACACCCTTCTCTCACTGTATCGCACCATTCATTGCTTTTGCGAATAGCCAGTGGAGAAAGGAACCGTCGGTGTTTGTGTTCCAGCTGTGTCTGGGATCGTGTCGGCCGTGTACAGCGTGGGCCGCAGCGTCTTGGCGGCTGCCCTGCTCCACGTGTTCTGCTTCAGCGCAGTGAAGGTAGGTACACAGACCCCGCAGGACCCTGGCTCTCCTCCTTTCATTCATTCAGGCGATAGATGTGTTATGTAAACAGATGCTTTCTGTAATTACAAAAGCAAAGGAATGTGGGCAGCTGGAGGCCAGGGCTGGCTGGGCAAGGCCTGGTGGTGGCAGGAGAGGGGTCAAGATGCCAGCTTTGCCTTCCTGGGCCTGGCCACACTGTCCCCTGCAGATGTCCCCCTGCCACAGTCGGTCAGTGGTATCAGGGAGGCCCAGATCCACGGTCTGGTCCTCCTCTTCCTTTTGAAATGCCACTCAAGAGGCGGAGGGACAAGGCTGCCCCAGGCTCTACAGGCCAGAGAAGAGGAGAGGACAGCCCAGCACAGAGTGCTGGCACCTAGAGGACATGTGGATGCGGATGGAGAGGGCCAAAGTCTGGGCCAGCAGCCAAACCAGCTTCAGGTGACAGAAAACAAGATAAGCCTTGGCTTCTGGGAAACAAAAGTTCTATCAGAAAAGCAATATAATCATTTTATGAATATAGGCCAGCCTCAGGTCGTCTTTATGAGGATTGAATCATAATCCTGCTGTAGCTATGGTGGGGGATGGATGAAAGAGCTGTGTGGGTGTGGCCCAAGTCCTTCTTCCCTGTTAGAAAGTCAGTCGGAAATATATGAAATGAAAACAATATCCAGAACTTTTGATTTACAAACCACGTTGTTATTTGAGAACAGGGAGGTAAAGAGGTGGAGAAGAAACAACAAAAATTAAGGGCCGGCCAAATAGCTCAGCAGATTAAAGCACCTACAAGCAGGAGCAGGGAACAGGGCTTGGATCCCCGGGCTGGGATGTGCTGAGAGGGTAATTGCGACTGGGCGAGGTGGCACACACCTGTAATCCCAGCTCTTGGGAGGCTGTAAACAGGTGGGTCACTACAAGTCTGATCTAATAGTGAGACGCTGGACACCATGTAGACCTTTCCTTAAAATACAAAAAAAAGAAAAAGAAAGAAAGAAAAATCACCGCCTCCTGGGAGGAGGAGCTGGCACAGGGTGTGGTGTCGGGGACCCTGAGGTTTCACTATGGTGGTGCCTCACAACCTGGGAGGAACACACACACACACACACACACACACACACAGCGTGGCCCAGACGCCTTCCACTGGGTAGGAAATAAACTTGCATCACATGTATTTCTGAATGTTATAAACCCCAGTTTAGGACTGGCTGGGGTTTTATATGTTTTCAACCATAGGCAGCCCTTTGATAAAGTAAAAATTAAATGTACAACGTTAAATTCAAATGTTATAAATTCAAGAATGTTCTTAATATATAGCATATGATTATTTTTAATAAAATAACTGTTAAAGCTAGACATGGTGGTGTGCACCTGTAATCTCAGCACTCAGGAGGCTGAGACAGGAGGATTGCTACAAGTTTGGGGCCAACCTGGGCTCAGACATAGTGAGGACAAAGCCAGCCTAGACTACATAGCAAGGACCATCTCAAAACAAACAAACAAACAAACAAATCCTTAAGAAAATAACTTTTAAAAAAGATTCACTTAAAGTCATTGAACTTATCGATGCTGTATCAAAAGACAAGTGTTTACCTAACTTCTCTTTGTGGAGAAGGATTGTAGAGGAGAAAGACTTGGGCATCTTTTGCTCTGGTGCTTCAGAGCATGATTTCTCTGGGGCAGTCAGTGGTGTAGTCCCCCCCACTGCCATCCCTTTCAGAAGAGGGGTGAGGATGGTGGGGGGATCAAGAAAGGTGGGGGAGAGGAAGGCTTCTTTCTCTAAAACACACATGTAGCTCACCAGCTGCTGGTCGCCCTGTTTGGTACCGTCCTCATCCTGTTTTGTGAACCAACAATTGTATAATTCATTAGTATTCTGGTGTTTTGGGGGTCATAATTTTCTTTCTGTAGTCCCCAAACCTTGAGTATTTTATTCAGGAAAAGTACCAGAATGAGTATTTTTTTGATTTCTTTTTATTTCTGAGAATTTTTTTTTTTTACTGCTTTTCAGTAAATATCACTGCCTATAAAATTTGTGACTCACAAATTTTTCTAGCAAGAACCTTAGTACATTGCTTTGTTATGTTCCAGTAGTTGTTTATTATTGATTCATTAGGCTTTGAAATCAGGTTTAAAATTCAGCTTTTAAAAATATCTGTTTTGCCAAGGCATGATGGGTTATGCCTATCATCCTAGCATTTTGGGAAGCTGAGGCAGGAGGATTTCAAGTAAGAGCATGGGCAACCTACGATCCTGTCTCAAAATAAAAAGTAAAAAAAGGGTTTAGTGAGAAGGCCCTGTGCTCAGTCCTCACTACTGAAAATAAGTTCAGCAGGTTTTGAGTTATGCTTGTAGTCATGTAAGGAAGCTTCCAATCAGTCAAATATTAGAGCATCTCTAACAGCTCAGAAAGGTCTCTCACAGGCCCCTGTAGTCTTTTTCCAACTTCTGGCTACCAGTGATCTGATTTCTATCCTTGAAACTTGTTTGAAGTCAAAGGTACCCTCTGTCAAACTACAGTTTATCCACAATTGAATGCAGAAATTCTAACTGCACAGTTAGATGCATCTTGACAAACGTGTACAGACAGGCGGTCACCATTTCAGTCAGGAAACATTGCAGCTCCACCACCCGGAAATCTTCCTTCACGTTCCTTTGTAGTCAGTCCTTCCTCCATACAGCGTGTTCATTTATCCCGAGATTGTAGGGTCAAACCCACGTCTGTGTTCAGCTCTATGTTTGATGCAAAGCTATCCCCACCTCCCCTGACTGATTTTTCTCTTTTCTCATCATCTTCTTTATCCTTCATGGACCAAGGTTGTGCCCCTGAGAAGAAAGGACTATGTTTTCCTCCTTTTCTGCCTCCTTCCCCAACAGTGCTGCTGACGTCCCCAGTCACCTTTGTCACCCTCAGCCCGCTGAGCTCTGTGCTATTAGACCGCCTCTGCTCGTTCTGATCTTTGGCTGTGGTGAACCATCGCCTCGTGCCTCGTGTTTCTGAGCAACTGAAGTTCATTTGATGGGAATTGTAGGAGACACCTCCAGGTTCTCTTCTCGGTCCAAGAAGCCAATATTTGTAATCCCAAAGTTACGTTATTGGAATCCCATCAA